>CM035413.1:140888972-141093972 GCA_020310875.1 Ceratopteris richardii
GGCAATTTGAGTTGATGGGAGATTCCTTTATCTAGGAAAGACTTGAAGTCTATAGACAAATACTCTCCTCTTCGATCACTTCTTAAATTTTGAATTATTGCTTGACTTTCATTTTTAACCATAGCTAAGAACTTCTTGAATGATGGAAGAAATTCTTATTTTGCTTTCAGACCAAAAACCAAAGAATATATGGAAAAATCATCAATAAATGTAACAAAGTACTTGAAACCTTGAATAGAATATGCTCTCATAGGTCCATTAATATCTAAATGTATGATCTTTAATTTTCTCGTGGGTATGACGTATCCATTCTTCTTGAATGGTAGCTTGTGAAGCTTTCTTTTAAGACATCCTTCACATGTTTTTGTATCGTTTGGTAAAGCAAAAGCGAGAAAACTCTCCACCATAATTTGATCTTTAATGTGCTTGAGAGCAATGTAACTGATATGACAAAATCTAGCATGCCATAACTTCATGTTCTCCTTAGGTGTAGAAGACCTAGCAACATTAGCATGTCTAATTTTGGACAAAACAAACATTCCACTTCTATTTTGACCCTGCAAAAGGCACTCCTCATTTGGACTTAGGATCCCGACTATGGTCATTCTAGAAGTAGGTGCAAAAGTCTCCTCATAGTCAATACCTTTCTTTTGTGCACAATCTTTGATAATTAACCCTGTCTTATATATGTCAATAATACCATCGGCCTTCCTTTTGACCTTGACTATCCACTTACCAATAGCTTTCTTTCCTTTTGGTAACCCGCAAAGCCTCAACGTTTTTATGAATAGAATCAATCTCCTCTTGCATTGCTTTTTTCCATACTGGATTGTATAATGCTTCTTGAACACTCGCAATTTCAATCTCAATTGAAGTAAATCAAATTACTATGAATACCATTGACTTCTACAAAATTGAAATGATCTGCTCTTTCTTGTTCCTTTTGTTGTCTTCTTGTTCTCTCCCTGACATTTTAGAAACAAGGATACCTTGTGTAGTTTGTAAAAATCATTTTGGTACCTTCCGGAAAACAAGGATACATCTCTCATTCCTTCTTGAACTCAAGAAGATTCTCCAACCACTTGAAGTGGTTGTTAATCATGTGGATGTCTAAGGGGAATCACTGTACGTTGAGAAGGAATAGGAGATGGTATAGGTTGAGGTTGGAATACAAATTTAGGCTGAGAAGTTTTAGGGTTTTGATTCCCCCCTATTTGATTGAATATAAATAATCCAAAGTTTTATTAAAAAGAAGGAATTTTTTGATTTTATAAAATTTGGAATTTATGAATTTTTGTCATAAACCTGATTTTCTGCAATATATGCATTATGTGAGAGCAAAATTTTATTTGTATATGGTACATAGAACTTGTAACCTTTGCTTTCTACATCGTATCAATAAAAACAGCTTTAATTGCTTTTTCATCAAGCTTACTACTCCCCTTCTTTTCAATATGAACAAATGTTGGAGAACCAAATCTTTTAAAACAGTCTACATTGGGTTTCTTGAGCACCTTCAAAGCTTTGTAGATGCCCTATTTAGAGTATGGTTAGTTGGATGAGTAACATCGATCCAAAACTTGTGAGAAAGCTTCTTTTAAGATAACATACGATGTGCTATTTCTACAAGTGTGCAATTTTTTCTCTCTGCAATACCATTTTGTTTGGAGTATATGCAATTGTGAGTTGATGAACAATGCCTTTATCTTCCAAATAAGGTTGAAATCATTAGATATGTATTTTCCACTTCTATCATTCTTCAAAATCTGAATTTTTTGCTTAGTTTCATTTTCAATTGTGGTTGCAAATTTTTTGAATGGAGAAAATACTTCTTTGTGCTTAAAACATAAACGTAAGTCCTAAGAATATCTTGTAAAGTCATCAAAGAATGTGACAAAATGCCTTTGACCTTGAAAAGTAATTTGTGTAGTTTTCTTTCCAAGCATCCGTCATATGAATTTGCATCATTTGGCAAGGAAAAAGAAGGAAAATTTTCAATCATATATATATATTTTAGTGTGCCTAAGAGCGGTATGATTGATATGACCATATTTTGCATGCCAATGCTCCATATCTGCTGTTGGCAATGTAGAGGGCCTAGGAAGATCAACATGATTGATTTTGACAAAACAAACATCCTACTTCTATGTTCATCGTTTAAAAGACAATGCTGTTCATTTGGAGTAAGAATTTGATATGAATCTTTCTCGAAAACCACTTCATAACCATCGGTAAGAAAAGTTGAGATAGAGAGCAAATTCTTCTTAATTTCTCATACAAAAAAAAAAACATTAGAAATTTTGAAGTTCCCACTTTCTCTGTGCAAAAATAGGTTTTTACCTCATTTGAACCCTCTTATGTTCAAGATCAAGGAAAGCTACCTCGTTTGTGCATCTGAAGGATCATTTAGCTGATTGTTGAAGTTTTAGGCTGAAAAGCAACTTTTTACAATAGTAAAAATCATCACCAAATTAGTGATTTTGGTGCCAAAAATAGTGAAAGCTTTTGCTTTCCATGCTTTTCGTAAATCCCATCGTGGGGAAGCCATGAAAACTATATAAGGAGGCATTGGGCTCACTTCTAGGTATCACAACTCAAGATTAATCATCGTTGGTGATCGTTGTACTTGGAGGAACTGTTCTACGTAGTTGGAGGAGGTGTGCTCTACCCTTGATGAAGTTGAGGAGATTCTGTCAGCCAGCCATCATGCTTGCTGATTTACTGTGAGTAGCAAGTCTATATCAATCCATCACTTGTTAGGTCACTAGTTTCTGATTTAGGGTTTGCTGTAAAACAGTTCTAAATTGTTCATATTCTCTACATTCTTACACACACACACTCTTCATACCTCTCAGGCACGTAACACACGAAATCTTGTATCTAGTTTCCTATTTCTGCATAAATTCAGATATTGTCAGTTTGTATCATATTCACACATTGTAATTTGACATTTCTATATAAATAGTATAGGTAGGTGATTTGCTTACCGTTACACTTGAAAATATTGCCTACTCTCTCTCTCTATCTCTCACTCATTTCTTTTTGAGTATTAAGGTGTGTATGCTAAGGTTCATGTGTTGGAAGATCCTATAAACTTGTGATTCATATTGTTATTGAGGCCCACCCCACTTCCAACACAATATAACCATAGGATGTTTCCAACACTTAGAATCTTGAAGCACATACACTTGGAAGCAAATAAAATAGGAAAATAACTATGAAATAGACAAGAGACAAGAGAATGTAATGAGTAGCACGATGCCATTCTTAAAATAAAATTCTACTTGATCAATGAATAACAATACAATATGTATAATATATGAAATCTGATTATAGGGCAGATTATAAGAGGCTTCTAGGTACAAATGTATGAGAAGAGAGTGCCTAAGAGTTGCAATGAAGAGTGAGTGTGTTGGAAATAGAAGAAAAATAAGACTATATGTAAGGAATACAGCCTATGTGGTGGAATATGATGAAAATTTTCAACCCTAGCAAAGATTAGGGTTTCTCCCATTAAATAATCAAGAGCAAGATTTCTCTTCTTGAAGTGATTGGTAATAGAAATTTGGTACATCAGCAAGTATTGAAGAAAACCTGAATATATGCAGCCACTTACAAGATTCAGTTGGTACACACTCCAAGGTGTGTGTAGGAGAAGAGGGAAGAAGCAAATCACAAAGACAAATCAGCCAAAACACCTCCAAGTTCTAGATCACACTTGAGGATGCTCAAGTGCTAAAAGCGATTCAACTGGGCCTTTTCATAAGACTTTAAGCCATTCATGACTTTTTAAAACTGAAAAGAAGCTTTCCACAGCTTTTTGATGTGCTTTTCGTGAGTTTATATAAAATTAACCTCCATTTGAAATAAAAAAGCGAGTTTCTGAAAATGTCTTGAAAAATGATATGATACACGTAAGATATGGTGCTTTCCTTGATCTAGAGAATGAGAGCTACAAGGTGATGTATTTCATTTTTGAAAAGCTCATAACTCAAAATTAGGGTTAGGGTTTTGATACTTTGAATGATCTTCTGATGGTTTAAGTGCTACTCATCATTAGAAAGCGCTTGAAGAGTACGTTAAGAATATGTAAAAACATTTAACCATGTTGACCATTTTGATGATTTCGACCATTTGGGCCATTTTTGAACATTAAGGTTTGGAATCTTTCAACACTTCTTGCATTTTGATGAAGAAATTATAGCCTCATCATTCTTCCCCATGCTTTTTTTTTTTGTTATTGATCTTCATCTTGAAGTAACAAAAGCTTAAGCTTCTCAAATGTGATTTCTTTATCTCTTGTGGAAAGAGAAAGAGATGTAACAAATGAACGATATGTTGAAGGTAGAGAGTTGATTAAGATGTTTACCATCTCTTCATCTTAAGCATTCACACCACCATTGAAAAGTTGTTCACAAATATCTTTCAATCTAATAATATGTAACTGTATTGATTCACGAACCTTCGTATGTTTGTTGGCTAATTCTCTCTTGAGATGAGCTTTTTTTGTAGGACTTGTGCTTCGGTAGAGATTCTCTCCAACTTCAAATAGGCTAGAGTTTTTGCATGATCTGATTTGAGGTATAATATAACATTGTGAATCTCTTGAATCCCATGTTGACTGCTCATCCGTAAGTTGAATATCTTTATTGTCCGTATCTGTAGATGAAGAAAGGACCTCCTCTTCTCCTTCAGTTTGCTGGGTTAAAATTGATATAACGGGTCTTTTTGAAAAAGATCCAACATCCTCTCTTTGTCTCGGTCTTGGATACTTGCCACTGACCATATTCCACAAATTTTTCGATGCTAGAAGATTGATCATCATAAAACTCCACATGGGATAGTTAGAATTTCCATCAAGTTTATCCTCTTGTTCCAATCTCTCTATAATCACTCATATTGGGAACAAGTAATGTTTGTGTAATATGCTTTGATACCAAGTGTTGGTAGGCCCACATAGACTCATAAGATTTTTCACACGCTAGAAACCAAGCACATATACACAGCTTAAACCAAATAAGATAGATGAAAGAAGATAGACAATAGACAATGAGACAAGAGATGTAATATGAGTAGCAAGGGCTACTAAAAATTAACTTGAATGGAAAAAACGACTTTACAATGTATATATGTACATAAGAATGTAATATGCTGAATATGGACTGGTTCTAGATACAAAAATATGAGAGAAAAGTGCCTAAAGTTGAGAAGTAGAATGTGTGTGCAAGAAAAGTGATGAGAAATTGTTGGAAATTAGGTAGGCCCATAACTACAAACACAGATTCCAGGATCTTCCAACATTGATAGGCATGAGCATACATCACTTAATCATACAATGATGAGATAAAGATAGAGAGAGATTAGACATGTACAAAGTGTTACGTAAGCCACTGCGTACTCACACCATCATATATACAAATGTCAATTTACAATGTGGGAGTCAAAACCTCAACCACTCTATGTGAACAGAAATAGATGGAAGAGTGTATGTACAAAATTTACAAGAATATTCAGATGTAGGGACAGAAATCTGAATATGTATGAGATGTAGGACCTGATAGGTTGTAGAAGAGTGAATATGAGTGATTGAAAGAGGAAAGATCAGTTTGAAACTGATATTCAACAAACCCTAATCTGAATTGAGGCTATGGAAGACCTTAAATCAGATGTGTGTGTGATAGATCACATACTTACAGAATTAGCATAGAATGCTAACATGTTGCTGACAGAAATCCTCATACTCATGTGGAAACACCTTCTCTAACATCTCATCTGATGCATGTAGCATGCATGTACTGATTCTCCTTTATGGATGCCACCGCCTCCATGTATGCGTAATAGGACTCTTCCAGATATGGATGCCACCGCCTCTATAAGCTCCAAGTAGTACCTGTGTGCATAAAGAGAATATGTACCTGAATAGTTAACATAAAATGCAATCTTATGTTAAGCTCCATCCAATGTCTTTGAAGTACTCCATAATCTCCATGTAGAAGACAATCTTCAAATACATCATGTAGATGGATGATCCACACCATCAATCTGCTGATGAGTAAGTCTTCTCCATCAACAAGAGTGTGAGCACACTCTTCTCCAAGAACTCCATGGCTGCCCCTTATCTTCTTCAAAAACTGCTCCATAGCTGCCCATACATACACCATGGCTGCCCCATGTGTGCATCAGCAAGACCTTCAAAGTTCAGTCTAATGGCTGATCCAAGGATGGTAGAAGATATCAACAAGTGCCAACATGACCCTCTTATATAAGTTTCTAACTCCATGCGAAAAAATCCCATAAAAGCTGATCGCTGCTTTATTTTAATCTCATTGCTGTTTTTTTTTTAAACTTATCGTAGCTTTTTTATTATCACTAAAATTAGCTTTTGAAAATTGCTAAGTTTGATCAACTTTGGTTAGGGTTTTCTCTCAAATCTGATGTCTGATGACTGAATGTCCTATACCATTAGATAGCTCTCATCAAGTTCTACAAGATAAGATCATAAAAATTTTACCCAAATTTTGTGCCAAAAATGACTGAGTACCAAAAGTAGGGTTTCTACACTAATGGGGATTTGGACTAATGTGACATTGTTTTCCAACAGAAATAAGCTGATTATGGAAAATACAGTCTATGTGCTGTGTGCAAGTGTGGAAATCAGCATGTATATGCTCTAATAACTCCTCTTGATGTTGACAACTGCGAACTCTTTTCTCCTTGAAGTAGATGGCTGGAAATAACCTGGTAGAGCAAAAAGATAGGTGTATAACAGAAAATCAAGTATGGAAATCAGCATGTATATGCTCTAATAACTCCTCTTGATGTTGACAACTGCGAACTCTTTTCTCCTTGAAGTAGATGGCTGGAAATAACCTGGTAGAGCAAAAAGATAGGTGTATAACAGAAATACACATGGAGTGTGTGTGAGTGATGAAGGAGCAGCACACCAGCAGCAGCTAGCAGCAAGACACACTAGAGATAGTGTGTGTCACGATGAAGATTACCATGTATCTATAGGCCACAAGCTGGTAGGCGAAAAATGTAGCGCAAAAATCAAGAAAGCATGCACTTGGGCTTTTTTTTTAATAGCTTTAATCCACAAAAATATGTTGCATGAACTTTGTGGCCTTGGATTATGCTTTATTCACGATTTAATCTTGACCCTTGATTTTAAGCCAGCTTATGTTGACTTTTTTAGATGTTTGACCAGAATTAGGGTTTCCATTTTGAGGGATTTAAAGAGCTCAGATGGATAAGTGTTATATATGAATAGATAGCTTTCAATTAGTACTTCAAGAATATGCAATAAAAATTATGATCATTTTTTATATTTATCGATTTTGAGAAATGGTTTGCTGAAATTAGGCTTTGTTGGACTTTAGGGTTTAATGCTCAATATAGACATTGTTTCCAACATTTTGTCCAAAGGTTTCTTTTACTGAAGTATCGATTTCCTGTGTAGAAGTTCGTTTTTATAGTGAACAATAAAGCTAAGTCAAAACTTAATGAGGACTGTGTACAAAGAAATGGGAAGAAAGACTAGCATAAAAATATACTAAAAAAATGATCTTTCTGGAGTTTTTAACACAATGCATATGAATACGAGGGGTTTTGTACTGAGTATGATTTGCAAATGCTAATAGAAATTCTTAGTTAGACAAAAATCCTAGTTTTACAGGAGCAGCATCAACCATAAAATTATAAGTGTGAAGGAGACACGGGATCCTAAAAATTTAGAAAATTTCAATTTACAACAATCACTTAAAAAAAGGGATAAAGCTTTTGAAATTTACTTAACGAAACAGCAATCTATCTTGGGAGTTTCAAGATACAAACATAACAAGCATATGATTTGCATCGTACTAACATGGTGCCTCTTAATGATGAAAGACTAAGTGCTGAAATGGACTTGACAGTGATCTGTGAGGCAAGAACTTATAACACAAGCTGATTTCTGTTTCTTTGCTCCTTCAAAAGGACCAGAAGTGCATTGAGAGCAGGCCCCCCCCCCCCCCCCCCCCCCAAAAAAAAAAAAAAAAAAAAAAAAAAAAAAAAAATCCCCCAAAAAAAAACCCTCCAAAAACCCAAAAAAAACGCCCAGGGCCAAAAGTTAGCAATTCTGTTATTTTATGTTATTGTTTGTTTATCACCTTCCTTTTTCTTGTGGTCCAGTGTCCATAAGGTAGATAGTGTTGATTATTATTGAATTCTTGTGATTTGTTTTAGCTATTTTATCCGTAGGTATTCGTTTGGGTTGCAGGTAACATTTTCAGAGAGCGATGGGATAAAAGAATAAGTAGTTTTGGATCTCGTTAAAAATCAGATTCTGTTGAGTTATTTATTGTATATCCATTTGGGTTGCAGGTAAAATCTTTGAGATAGGGAGCAGTGGAATCAGTAGCTTGAGTGGGCACAGTAAACATAGGTCAGCCTGTTTGAATGCATTTGCTGATATATATGGGCATATGCCACTGATTCCAAGCAATCTGAAGGCTGTAGATGCAAGGACGGCCTGGATTTGGTGAAGGTTTGTGACCAACTTCTGCGTAATGTGAAATCCCAGTATGGAGGAGTTTCCCAGAGAGGCAGCTGTCATTGGAAGTAATACATGAATTCCCAATCCATTATGCTTATCATGGAAGTATTCCTCATTGGCAGAGTTGGATGCATTCATGCCTCTAATTGTGACGTTTATTCTTATACGAGTGCCTTCTATTATATTTTCTTCTTTACTACATTGAAGAATGTGGCATATCAACTCAGGCAGGAAGTGTATGATCCAGAGAACAGTTGTTTTTAGGCTGATGTTGCGGCATTTTTTTCAGTAAAACCCTCAACTTTTTAGAGTGGGAAGCAAAACTGTGCGTCAGCATGTCTCACATGGATGACTCACACGCCCAATTGGAGTGCAACCAGTTCTGTGTTTTGAAGCCTTTGGATGATATTTTGAAAAAGATTAGAAAGATAAACAATTCTTTCAATGGCTGTGGCAAATGCGTTATAATGGTAAGTTAGCTTACATTGTTATCTGCTACCTTGGAAGTTGAAGAGCCACATTGTATTCAACAGAGGTAAAATAAGGGGAATTCTCTTACACTTTGTGCTTTTGTTATCGAGAGCATTCTTAGAGAAGATCAGACTCATCTATCACTGATTTGAGACTGCAGATGAAATTAGCTCTGGGAGAACTGGTATTTTCAAGTCACTCTGATTAGCTGAGTTCAGTGTAGTACTCAAGCAGGAAGTTGCTTGTGCATATGCAGAAGTTGCTTGTGCATATGCAGGAGCCATTTGTAGATAAACATCCGCTGTCAAATAGGCATCCCAAGAAGTAGATCAGTGTGGCATTTAAGATCATTTTATTGTGAGCTCACAGCTCGTTGATCTCACATGATATCTTTTTCAATGCAACATTTCCTCCTTTCCATTTTTTGCCATGTATTCACAAGAGATTTAATTCTTGATCAATGAATTAGATGATTTTAGGGACCACATTCATTTTGTGTCTTTGATGTTGTATGTAGGGGCCAAGCATCAATTAATTTGCATTCTCAATGAAGTTTTGAGTTTCACTTTTCTGACAAAGCATGTCTGTGTGCATGCATGTGCAAAAATGAATGGCACTCCTGTTTATCATGATGCACAAATCTCAAAGAAAATAATTAATTACAATGCTTTAACTCGTATGTTTCCATATTTTCTTCAAGCTTGTTTTACCCCTCTCTTGGATGAACCTCTTCATATTTCAAAATTGTCATGAGATCTGTGCATGTGGGCATGCACTCACACCCACACACAAACAAACACACACACACACACACACACACACACACACACACACACACACACACACACACACACACACACTTATCTGCACACTTTCTTTTGTGCATCATAGTTTTTATATAGATAAGACACGTTTGATCTTGTAGAATTTGTACATTCATCTATTTTTTTATTGGATCTATGTCATGGAAATTCATTAGTAAAATAATAGAGAGTAATTGACTTTCATTAAGATAATATACTACATTTTTTTCTTCTTTAGTAAGAATTATTATTCTTGGGTCGTAGAATCTGTGTTATATTTTACAGTATCTGTCATTTTTGGAGTTTAGATCTTATGTCCAAGTCCCTTTGGACTTGAATCATTGTAAGGAACATATCAAAATACCTCTAGGGTTCCTTTTATTCCATAGAGTAAGGGCATACAACGATTTAAAGGTGTTTGACTCTAAAGCCAGGTGATGATAGAAAGGATCCAAAGGCCAACTGGTTTGTAGGCCCCCTAAATATTTAGGACGCAGTGCCTAGAAGCTACCATGTGTGATCAAACTATTGCATGGCAGTACATTGTGCATGACCTTCATATGATGTAGAGATCATCACTTCCAACTTGAAGGCCTAGCTTGTGCAGAGTCCAAGGGTGGGTGGCTGATTAAAGACCATGAGTTTGGTGGTTCAGCCACTACGCAAAACCTGCTCAATTAAATTACACAATAGTACACCGTATGTGTGTGCATTTTTTTCTGAAATTAGTGTATGCAAACATCTTTACTGACAAAAGTTCCTCGCCTTCAAAGTTGTACAAGCCCAATGACATGATTTCCTGAGTGTAGGAAAAGGTAGATGCGCACACAAAATACTCATATATGCATGCATGTATATGTACGTGCACACACAAACATGTGCATGGATACATAGGTAGGCAGGTAGGTTAGTAGACAAACAAGCAAATGGGTATGTAGGTATGCTGTAGATGCATACATACACACTTCTCTTATTGGGGTAAGTGTCCATCAATAATAACAAAGAAAAGCAAGAATTATGATACTTATAATTCTAAAGAATGGTATCAATAAGGTAACATACTTAATCTCTTTTTGTCATCAAGTGCTAGGTGTGTTTAATAATGCAATTTCGGAATGCAGCTCCTACCTAGCTTTTACACATGAAATGTGCTAATGGTGCATCTGTCTCTTGCTCTTGCCCAATGATGAATCTTGAGATCTTTGAGTGTACATATTGCGAGTGAAATTAAAGCTTCGAAACAAATTCTTCAATTCTATCCATTTCTATACATGGTCCCAAGTGTTCATATAATGTTGCAAATCAAGCTCCAACCCTAGAAGTATCAAATGCAAATGAGGTGAAGTCATGTGGAGGACCAAAGAATAAGAGAAAGCATTGAATTTCAACCATAAAGGATGCCAACCAACATTCCCTTATTCACTCAATCAATAGCAACAAAGAAGTGTTTCACTTATAGAAAGTGTATCACAAGGGTCCTCTTAGTTTGTTTTGAAGTGTATGTAAGCAAGTTGTCTCTTGACCTAACCAAAAAGCCTATTGCTTGCTTTTCTTCCAAGTGATTGTGCTCAATTTTATGACCATTGTATTTGTGTATGAGCTTGATAGCTTTGACTTTATATAGTGTCTCGATTTAACATAATATCTAGTTTGAATGGGTTGTTTTTTCATTTTTAAGAAAAGACATTTATTAGAAGTGAAGACATGAAAAATCAAACGAGTAAAAGTAGGTCATACATTTGATTTTTGTTCAGCTAGATGAAATAAACAATTGTAGATGTGCTCCAATTTCAAACAAGAAGTCAATGCTATTCCAAGATCTCTTCTTTGGAGTTAAAAGGAAAAGGGTGTATATGGATCATGTTTGAGATACTTTTGGCAGGCTCTTGTATCTAGACTTTTCAATGCAAAATGAACCATTGAAGATAGGGACCTTCATGTTGTTCTTTACAAGTCAAATTTTTTTGAGCATGTATCTCAATTGATTTGTAAACTAGTTGAGATTCCAATTTTGTTCTACTAGTGTTTTGAAGATTGAACAATAGATATATTAGGGAGAAGGCAACCAGTGGTTTCTAATATACGATAAGCTCTTGTAGAGAAGCTAAATTTACATGATAGAAAAAGAAAAAAAGGTCTATGGGATTAAAAGAACCTTTCTTAAAGAAGAGAAATTGGTTGCGAAGCTTGACATAGTATGAAGTGAACTAGTATTAATGGGGTTGATGATTGTTAAAAATAGATGGTGCAAGGGTATTGCTTAATCTAATTTCAAAGAGTTGACTTTATTGTGTTTTTTTCAAATTGAACCAAAATTTTTCATATACTTTTGAGTAGGGAAGCACCCTTACCTCTGAATGTGTTCTAATTGTAATTGTCCCATGTGCTAAGATGTGTGAGGTGAAAGGCTTTAGTACTCTCTTTGATAATGTTTGCCCAAATGTCTTTTGCATTACAATCCTGATTGGACCAAGTCTTGACTACCAAAGGCTCTCAAAGTCCACTTTGAGCACAAATTGATCACAAGATTCTAGGGTTCAAGAAGTCCAAAGTCATGAATACACTTATTACTATAGCAATTGTTCCCATCAACTTTATGAGTTCTTTTATTGTTAAGATCACCAACCTATAGGAAGTTTATGATCCATGAAAAGGGAGATTTCATTTGAGAATTGCTAGGATTCCAATAATAAATGAAGTAAATAAGACCAAGGAGTAGGTAGTAAAAATGCTAGTGCGCACATGTATCTAATCATCATTCTTCTTCAAGCTTACATCACAAAATCTCATCTCTACTTAGGGGAAGCTTTGAAGCACATGGGTATCCCCAATCACCAATTTGTTAACAAGATAAAAGAAATTAAAAGAGCACCAATAATTTGACAAGATAATGAGTGCAAGAAAAATAATATATAGAATTAAGCAATAAGCAGAGATAAGAAAAACATAGACTAAGAGATAGAGAACTCATTTTCTCAAATTTCCAAGAGGAATGCACATAGAAAGATGGTCCTGTTTACCTGTGCATTCCCAATATGAAGCTTGGATGGTGATCTAGAGAGACTCTAGATGAAGGGCTTACAAGTGCACAATGGTTGCTAAATCCAAGATTCTTGATGACGGCCATGCAACTTTTTTTTTCACACTTAGAACATACAAGTTAGCATAAGAAGCACATCTTTTGAAACCTAAATCCAAGAGATACTTATCCATCCATTGATACCATAAAATAGGGGCTTTTTTTAGCCGATATAATGCCTTCTTCAGCTTGCACACCTTATCCTTTGAATGGGGAGGCTCGAAATTAGGTGGCTGAGACATATAGACCTTCTCCTTGAGATCTTTATTCAAGAATGTTGATTTGACATCCATGTGATAGACTGACCATATTTTATGAGCACCCACAAGTGGTACAACTCGGATAGGACTCATCCTTGCCAACATGGAAAATGATTCACAAAAGTCAATCCATTCGACATGTGAGTAGCCCTAGCAAAAAATTATTGCTTTGTATTTCTCCAAAGTAGCATCAAACTTTTACTTTAGTTTTGTGATCCACTTGGTGCCAATGACTTTGTGATTAGGGGGTGAATCCACTAGCTCCCAAGTTCCATTTTTCATGATATTGTTGTATGCAGCCCTCCAATTGGGATCATCGAGTGCTTCTTCCACATTTGTTGGTGCCTTTGCTTGTTCTTAAATGAGCTAAGACATCTATTGGAGTTAGACGTCTGCGGAAGCACGCGAATAGCACAAGGAAGAAGAAGAAGAAGCTTGGAGCACAACACACAATATTGAATGTATTACTAAGAATGTACAAAGATAATTAGCCCATAAGGGCAATAGGCATATATACAAGCCGGGGGAAAAAAACCTCTTAAAGAGGTAAAAAAGTGCCTCGACAGTCCTAGAGTGTTCACACACATCACTACCTAAATATATCAACAAATCCCCCTTGGGAGTGATGCGGTGAACAAGTAGCTGGCACTCATGTATAAGGAAGTGCCAAGCTATGTGGAAATCACTCCACAAAAGGATGTAAGCCCAAAGCTTTGCAGAAAGCTTCAAACTTCTCCCTAGGCAGAGCCTTCGTGAAAAGGTCTGCAATGTTCTCTTGTGTGGGCACATATGCCAAGCTGATCTCCCCAGCAGAGAACCTCTCCATGACATAATGATAATGCACCTAAATGTGCTTAGTGCGAGCATGGAACACAGGGTTCCTCGCAACTGCCAATGCGCTCTGACTGTCAGTGAAGATGGTGGTGGAAGAAGACTGACCAACACCCAAATCAGCCATAAGGTGTCTGAGCCACACACACTCAACAGACCCTATGAAAGCTGCCCTATACTCAGCCTCACAACTAGAAGTGGCCACAATAGGTTGCTTCTTGCTCAACCAAGATATACATGAGCTACCAAGCATGAAGCAAAAGCCACTAGTGGACGCACGAGTGTCATAGCAACTAGCCCAATCTGAGTTAGTAAAAACATGCAAATCTGGCGATATTGATCCCCCCTTGGGATAAAACAACCCAAGTAGCCGAGTACCACTTAAGTAGTGAAAGATACACTTAACCACCTGCCAATGCTTGACACTTGGGCAATGCATAAACCTGCTCATCTGTGAGACAGCAAATTGAATATCTGGCCGAGTAATGCATAAGTAAATCAGGCATCCAACAGCCTGCTGATAGAGGACAACATCAAATGCATCTCCAACATCATGAAGTCTCAATCGTAAACCTGTCTCCATAGGAGTGGCAATAGACTTACAGTATTCAAGGCCAAAACACTGCAATAATGTGTCATTATATTTTGTTTGACACAAAACCATCCCACCATCAACTTGCATAAACTGAATGCCCAAATAGTGATGCAAACGCCCCAAATCAGACATCTCAAATGAGGCATGCAAATCAGCCTTAAAATCAGCAATATGTTTCTCAATAGGACCAGTGAGAAGCATGTCGTCAACATAGGCAACAATGATGAGAAGCACTTCATTAGCACACTTAACATATAAGGTGCTTTTAGTTGGACTTTTCTAAAAACCATGTGCAATCAGATAGGCATGTATCTTCTCATGCCAAGCATCCATATAATGCCTTCTTTAACCTGCACACCTGGTTTTCATGCCCTTTCTGCACAAAGCCACAGGGTTGAAAAACATACATTTCTTCATGAAAGTCACCATTCAGAAAAGCAGTTTTAATGTCCAATTGATGTACATTCCAACCATGATGGGCTGCAAGTGCACAGATGCTCCGAACAGTAGCCATACGGCATGTAGGTGCAAAGGTCTCATCAAAATCAATGCCTCTTTCCTGTGCATAACCCTTTGCAACAAGACTAGCCTTATACATGTCAACTGTTCCATCAGGCTTACGCTTCAGCTTGTAAACCCACTTAGTGCCAATGGCCTTCTTGCCAAGAGGCAAGTCACATAAATACCAAGTACCGCTCTTCATTATAGCATCATATTCAGATTGCATAGCAGCCATCCAATTTTCTGAATTTTGTGCTTCGTCAAATGAAAAAGGCTCATTGTCATCACAGAGACTAGGCAGCCATAGCATAGCGATCTGATGCAAGAGAGGCACTATGAGAGCCAGATCGAGTACGATACGACAGAGGTGCATCTAATTTGTTGTCACGCAAATTCTGCACTTGCCATTTTGGCATAGTTTTTGCCTCCTCAATGTCAGCTCTCTCATCAACAAGTGCATCATGTAAATCTGCATCAGAAATGGGATGATCTGCATCATCACATGAAGCCTGCAAAGGCTGAGAAGTTGCCTCATTAGGATCAGCACCAGACTGTCCACCTGTAAAAAGAGGCAGCAAAGTATCATATATGTCTTTGGAGTTAATAGATGTCTCCTTAGTACATTAAAGCAATGGCTGAATAGCATTTCCACAAAAATAACATCACGGCTAACCAGAATGCATTTAGTCTATGGATGATATAGACAATAGCCTTTACTTTTAGAACTGTACCCAACAAAAATACATTTTACTGCTTTATCATCCAATTTTCTGCGATGTTGTTCAGGCACTAATGCATATACCAAACAACCAAAAACACGCAGATGTGCAATAGATGGCTTGCAATCATGCCAAGCCTCATATAGAGTGATAGACTGCAGTGCTTTAGTGGGACACCTGTTAAGTACATATGTTGCACACATGATAGCCTCAAGCCAAAAACTATGTGGTAAAGCTTGACTCTTGACCGTACACCTCGCCATCTCCATGAGTGACCTGTTCTTTCGTTCAGCATCTCCATTCTGTTGAGGTGTATACGGCACTGTACACTGGTGTTTTATCCCACGTTCAGCCAGAAATGCATTAAAATCAGAAGACATATATTCCCCCCCCTCAATCAAGATGGACGGTGCCCATTTTACATGCTGACAAATTTTCATCCAAAACCAAAAACTATTTGAAGCACATGAACACTTCGGACTTTGCCTTCAATGGATATACCCATGCATGCTTGGAAAAATCATCGATGAAAGTCACGAAGTAAAGATAATTTCCAAAAGAAGGTGTCTGCATAGGACCACAGACATCACTATGTACAAGCTGTAATTTTTGAGTAGCCCGAACTAAAACATTTTTTGGAAAGGAGGAATGTCGCATTTTGCCCAAAATACAGCCTTCACAAACATGTTTTCCAAGTACCTCAAGTTTGGGCAAAGAGTACACCATTTCAGATTTCTGCAGGTGTAGCAAACTAGCAAAATTCAGATGACCAAAGTGTGTATGCCGAAGCTTTGCATCTGACATAGCCTGAGAATCATGTACTGCACATGCCAAATCATTTACAGATCCTTCATAGTCTATGAGCTTATACAACCCACGACATAGAATGCCAGAAGCAATAATCACGTCCCCATTTGACAGATCATGAACTGTACATCTGTCATCAACAAATTTCACAACCAAACCAATCTTGGCTAATGCAGAAATTGATAACACATTTTTCTTGATCCCTGGCACAAACAAAGCATCTGACAAAGTGAAAGAACTACCACCAGTAGTAGTCAAAATGATCTTACCAACTCTCATAATAGGATAAGAGGAGTTGTTGGCGCATGTAACAAGTATTCCCTATAGGGGCAGGCTCAAGTGAAGAGAAGAAAATGTGCTGCGAGGTAATATGTTTGGTCGCCCCACTGTCAAAGTACCAAACATCTGAGTCTATTGCAGACATGCATTGCTCATGAGAAGATGGGTCAAAACTGCAAACAGTAGTAAACACCCATTCTTCATCCTACACAAGATTAGCAAACTCTGTTTTCGGTGTAGAGACCTCTACAACAACCATTTCAGCCTCCTTTTTCTTTGCCTCTTTTGCAGCCAGTTTTGGATAGTTCTTTATGATATGATCATTCCCTTTACAATACTTGCAAAACAATTTCTGCTTTTCTGATTTCTTCTCATCTTTATCTTGGTTCTTTGAATGTGCAGCATTTGCAGATTTCTGCTTACTAGTAGAAGAACCCCATTTTCCTTTGCCCTTCTGACTAGCCAGGAAAGCTTGATTTGCAACATGCATAATGGACCTGTTCTGTCTAGACTCATCTTCCCGCAATAAAATAGAGACTAACTCCTCAAATGACAAGGCATTTGGATTGCCTTTCATCATCAACCGAAGAGTAGAAGAAAAACTCTGATATGAATCAGGAAGACCATTCAGAACGGTCTGCATAAGTGAGCTATCTGGTATAACCTCATCAGCAAAAATCAATTGTTCCTTCAAGTCTTTGATCTTTGTTAGAAAACTGTCCATAGAATCACCTTCATCCATGTGCTCACTCTCCAACTGTTTTCGGAGGTAAGCAACACGAGCCTCATTCCTCGCTTGGTACAATGTGGTAAGTGTATCCCAAGTATCCTTCGCTGTTTTGCAAGAGCGAATGTGAGGAATAATGGCATGTTTGACAGACAAAGCTATCAATGCATGTGCCTGGGCATCTCTGCCATCCCAACAAATTTGCTCTGTAGTAGGTGCAGCAGAAATTGCAGCACAAACATGAATATGCAGAATATCATCATCTTCGACACCTTCTACATCAGCTTCAGTACCTGCAGTTGCAACAATTGCAAATGTGATAGGATGTTTTTCAACACCCTGCATAATGTTCCATAGTCCTTTTGCAACCAATACATGTCGCATCATATAAGCCCACAATGGGTAGTTGGTACCATCCAACTTATCCTCAATATCCAACATACGAAATACATCACTGCTTTCAACCATGGCCGTTGACTAAAATACCTTGATGCAGAAAATTGACTGTATCTCAAAATAGCCTGCATAAGTAATACGATAGTGCATTTGGAGGTCGAAATGAGCTCAGTCGAAACACTCTAAGTATGCTCACCAAATTTTATGCAAAGCTAAGACTGCAACCGGAGAGGTGTAGATGCCCTAGATGAAGCGGCGACCTGCTCTGATACCAATTGTTGGAGTTAGACCTCTGTGGAAGCACGGGAACAACACAAGGAAGAAGAAGAAGCTTGGAGCACAACACACAATACTGAATGTATTACTAGTGAATGTACAAAGATAAGTAGCCCATTAGGGAAATAGGCGTATATACAAGCCGAGGGAAAAAAACCTCCTAAAGAGGGAAGAAAGTGCCCCAGTGGTCCTAGAGTGTTCACACACTTCACTACCTAAATATATCAACAACATCAAGATCGTGTTTCCAATATGGGTGCTTTCCCATGTCTTCTGTTGTATTCCCCGTTATTGTCTTGGTCCATCTACAATTTTTATTAGTAATTGTGAGATGGAGTTTTAGGAATCATAGAGCTATCTCACTTGATGTAGCATTTGGATGACTATAAGTTGGTAACGTTTAAACTCATCATCTTAAGATGATGCTTTCGTCTCTTGTGTAGAAGGGATAGCTCTTGGGCTAGCTTAATAGTGGATTGCCCCTTCACTTGGTGCGAAAGTGGAAGCTCTCTTTGCCTTCCCCACTGTGTTTTACTAGTCCTCCTCAAACATCACATCATGAATCACCATGATCTTCTTATCCTCAAGGCCGCAAAGCTTATAAGCCTTCTTAACCTTACTATACCCTATGAAGATACATTTGATGCTTTTTAGTTGAAGCTTTTTTCTCTCGGTATCTAGAACATGACATAACGTTCACTTCCAAATAATTCAAAATGGGAAACTAATGGCTTTTTACTAGTATAGAACTCTATGGAGTTTCCCTTCAACATGCATCTTGCCATCTCCATGATGGTTCAATTCCAACATTCCGCAACAGCATTTTTTGAGAGCTATGTGCCTCTATGAGTTGATGCTTGATTTATTTACTTTTGCAAAAATTTTCAAACTCTATTGATGTAAACTCACCAACACCATCTGTCCTCAATTCTTCATCCTCTTCCCCCTTTCTTTTTTCACACTTTGAAGACATTATTTAAACTTACCAAAAGCTTGAGTCTTATCATGAAAGAAGTACACCCTTATCTTCCTACTATGGTTCTCGTCGATGAGTAACATGAAGATAAAAGATCCACCCAAGGCTTGTGTAGGCATCTTATTGCATAAGGGAGAATGCAACAACTCTAGAGGATAGCTTGCTTTGTTGTTGCTTTCTTGTGGAAATTCCTTTCTATGTTGCTTGCATATCATGCAAGATTCACATGGTTTTTTCATGTCTGCAATTGATGATAGGTGTGCAACGAAATCCTGTAATGCATCTTCTTTACTATATGGTATCAAGTATGCTCAAATATTTCATGTCATAGCTTACTTGTGCCCACACTTATAATGGCTATAAGAGTAGAAAACTCATACAACCTGTTTTTCCTTATGCCAATCCCAACACTGTTGCTGCTACGATCCATAATGTTAAATTCTATATTTTTGAAAGATACTACATGACCTTGATCTATTACAGAAGCTACTAAAATACGATTTCTTTTGATTTTTGGAACATACAACACATTTGAAAGATTTTTGATATCCCCATTAGTGTTAATGAAATAAATCATAACCTCTCCTTCTGTTGATATATTTAGGTAGTGATGTGTGTGAACACACTAGGACCGCCGGGGCACTTTTTTCCCTCTTTAGGAGGTTTTTTACCCCCAGCTTGTATATACGCCTATTGCCCTAATGGGCTACTTATCTTTGTACATTGTCTAGTAATACATTCAGTCTTGAGTGTTGTGCTCCAAGCTTCTTCTTCTTCCTTGTGATGTTCCGTGCTTTCGCAGACATCTATCTCCAACAATTGGTATCAGAGTAGGTCGTCGCTTCATCTAGGGCGCTGTCGACACTCCTCCGTTTGCAGTCTTAGAATCACACGAATTTTGGTTAGCATACTCAGCGTGTTTCCAAGATCAAAACCGCTTCGCTCTGTGGTGCCGAAATCGCGATCTGAGCTCGTTTCAGCCTCCGAATGCACTATCGCAGCGCTTGTGTAGGCTATTTCGTCTTTTTGTGCCAAAGGTATATACCAGTTTCTGTTCGCCAATTTAAGCGTCTCAAAGTCTGCTACAGGTCTAGCAGAACTTGTCAGGGCAGTTCTGTTCAACTTTTTGAGATACAGTCAATTTTCTGCATCAAGGTATTTTAGTCACCGACCATGGTTGAAAGCAGTGATGTATTCCATATGTTGGCTGTTGAGGATAAGTTGGAAGGTACCAACTATCCATTACGGGCTTATATGATGCGACATGTTTTGGTTGCAAAAGGATTGTGGAACATTGTGCAGGGTGTTGAAAGACGTCCTGTTACACCTGTAACGACAGGTACTACAAATACACGTGTTGGAGCTGATGAAGATGGTGTCGAAGATGATATTCCCCAGATTCCTGTTCGTGCTGCTGTTTTTGTTGCACCTACTGCAGAGCAGATTCGTTGGGATGGCAGAGATGCCCAAGCACATGCATTGATAGCTTTGTCTGTCACACGTGCCATTATTCCTCATATTCACTCTTGCAGAACAGCTAGGGATGCTTGGGATACACTTACCACATTGTACCAAGCTAGGAATGAGGCTCGTGTTGCTTACCTCCAAAAACAGTTGGAGAGTGAGCACATGAATGAAGGTGATTCTATGGACATTTTCCTAACAAAGATCAAAGATTTGAAGGAACAGTTGATTTCTGCTGATGAGATTATACCAGATAGCTCACTTGTGCAGACCGTTCTGAATGGTCTTCCTGATTCATATCAGAGTTTTGCTTCTACTCTTTGGTTGATGATGAAAGGCAATCCGAATGCCTTATCATTTGAGGAGTTAGTCTCTGTTCTGTTGCAGGAAGATCAGTCCAGGCAGAACAGGTCCATTATGCATATTGCAGATCAAGCTTTCCTGGCTAGTCAGAAGGGCAAAGGAAAATGGAGCTCTTCTACTAGTAAGCAGAAATCTGCAAATGCTGCACATTTGAAGAACCAGGATAAAGATGAGAAGAAATCAGAAAAGCAGAAATTGTTTTGCAAGTATTGTAAAGGGAATGATCATATCATAAAGAACTGTCCAAAACTGGCTGCAAAAGAGGCAAAGAAAAAGGAGGCTAAACAGAAGCCTCTACACCAAAAACAGAGTCTGCTAATCTTGTGGAGGAAGAAGAATGGGCGTTTACTACTGTTTGCAGTTTTGACCCATCTTCTCATGAGCAGTGCATGTCTGCAGTGGACTCAGATGTTTGGTACTTTGACAGTGGTGCGACCAAACATATTACCTCGCAACGCAGTTTCTTCTCTTCACTCGAGCCTGCCCCTACAGGGAATACTGTCACATGCCCCAACAACTCCTCTTATCCTGTTATGGGAGTTGGTAAGATCATTTTGACTACTGCTGATGGTAGTTCTTTCACTTTGTCAGATGCTTTATTTGTGCCAGGGATCAAGAAGAATTTGTTATCAGTTTCTGCATTAGCCAAGATTGGCTTGGTTGTGAAATTTATTGATGACAGATGTACATTCCATGATCTGTCAAATGGCGATGTTATTGTTGCTTCTGGCATTTTATGTCATGGGCTATATAAGCTCATAGACTATGAAAGATCTCTGAATGATTCGGCATGTGCAGTTCATGATTCTCAGGCTATGTCAGATGCAAAGCTTTGGCATGCACGCTTTGGACATCTGAATTTTGCTAGTTTGCTATGCCTGCAGAAATCTGATATGGTGTCTTCTTTGCCCAAGCTTGAGGCACCTGGAAAACATGTATGTGAAGGCTGTATTTTGGGCAAAATGCAGCGTTCCTCCTTTCCAAAAGATGGTTCAGTTTGGGCTATGTAGAAATTGCAACTTGTACATAGTGATGTCTGTGGTCCTATGTAGACACCCTCTTTTGGGAATTACCTTTACTTCGTGACTTTCATTGATGATTTTTCCAGGCATGCATGGGTATATCCACTCAAAGCAAAGTCCGAAGTGTTCACGTGCTTTAAACAGTTTTTGGTTTTGGCTGAAAATCTGTCAGCATGTAAAATAGGCACCCTTCGTTCTGATCGAGGGGGGGAATATATGTCTTCTGATTTTAATGCATTTTTGGCTGAATGTGGGATAAAACACCAGTGTACAGTGCCGTATACACCTCAACAGAGTGGAGTTGCTGAACGAAAGAACATGTCACTCATGGAGATGGCGAGGTGCATAGTCAAGAGTCAGGCTTTACCACATAGTTTCTGGCTTGAGGCTGTCATGTGTGCAACATATGTACTGAACAGGTGTCCCACTAAAGCGCTGCAGTCTATCACTCCATATGAGGCTTGGCATGACCGCAAGCCATCTGTTGCTCATCTGCGTGTTTTTGGTTATTTTGCATATGCATTAGTGCCTGAACAACATCGCAGAAAATTGGATGATAATGCAGTAAAATGTATTTTTGTTGGGTACAGTTCTGAAAGTAAAGGCTATCGTCTGTATCATCCACAGACTAAATGCATTCTGGTTAGCCGTGATGTTGTCTTTATGGAAGATGCTATTCAGCCATTGCTTTCATGTACTAAGGAGACATCTGTTAGCTCCAAAGACATGTATGATACTTTGATGCCTCTTTTTACAGGTGGATAGTCTAGTGCTGGTCCTAATGAGGCAACTTCTCAGCCTTTGCAGGTTTCATATGATGATGCAGATCATTCTATTTCTGATGCAGATTTACATGATGCACTTGTTGATGAGAGAGCTGATATTGAGCAGGCAAAAACTATGCCAAAATGGATGGTGCAGACTTTGCGTGACAGCAAATTAGATGCACCTTTGTCATATCGTACTCGTTCAGGCTCTCATAGTGCCTCCTTTGCATCAGATTGCTATGCTATGGCTGCATCTAGTCTCTATGATGAGAATGAGCCTGTTTCTTCTGATGAAGCACAAAATTCAGAAAATTGGATGGCTGCTATGCAATCTGAATATGATGCTATAATGAAGAATGGTACATGGTCTTTATGTGACTTGCCTCCTTGCAAGAAGGCCATTGGCACTAAGTGGGTATACAAGCTGAAGCGTAAACCTGATGGTACAGTTGACAGGTATAAGGCTAGGCTTGTTGCAAAGGGTTATGCGTAGGAAAGAGGCATTGATTTTGATGAGACCTTTGCACCTACATGTTGTATGACTACTTTTCGGAGCATTTGTGCACTTGCAGCCCATCATGGTTGGAATGTACATCAGTTGGACATTAAAACAGCAGTTCCTTCAAATCTTTAATCTTTGTTAGAACCTTGTCCATAGAATCACCTTCATTCATATCCTTACTCTCCAACTGTTTTTGGAGCTAAGCAACACTAGCCTCATTCATAGCTTGGTACAATGTGGTAAGTGTATCCCAAGCATCCTTAGCTATTCTACAAGAGCAAATATGAGGAATAATGGCACATTTGATAAACAAGGTTATCAATGCATGTGCATAAGCATCTCTGCCATCCCAAAAAATTTGCTCTATAGCAGGTGCAACAGAAACTGTAGCACAAACAGGAACATGAAGAATATCATCATCTTCAATGCCATCTACATCAGCTTCAGTACCTATATTTGTAGGTGTAATAGGATGCTTTTCAACACCCTGCACAATATTCCACAATCCTTTTGCGACCAATACATGACGCATCATATAAGCCCACAATGGGTAATTTGTACCATCCAACTTATCCTCAACAGCCAACATACAAAATACAGCACTGCTTTCAGCCACGGCCACTAATTAAAATACCTTGATGCAAAAAAATGAATGTATCTAAAAAAGTTCAATAGAACAACCTTGACGAGTTCTGTGAAACCTGTAGCAGACTTCAAAACGTTTATAGTGGTGAATCCAAACCATCTTTGGCACAAAAAGACACAATACCAAGCACTGTGATAGTGCATTTGGAGGTTGAAATAAGCTCAGATCGTGATTTCAATACTACAAAGTGAAGCCATTTTGATCTCCTAATCACCCTGAGTATGCACACCAGCTTTCATGCCATTCTGAGACTACAGCTGGAGGGGTGTCAACGATGCCCTAGATGAAGAGCGACCTGCTCTGATACCAATTGTTGGAGTTCGAGGTCTATGGAAGCATGCAAATAGCACAAGGAATAAGAAGAATCTTGAAGCACAACACACAATACTGAATGTATTACCACTAGAATGTACAAAGATAAGTCACCCATTCGGGCAATAGGTGTATATACAAGCCGGGGGAAAAAAGCCTCCTAAAGAGGGCAAAAGTGTCCTGATGGTCCTAGTGTGTTCACACACATCACTATCTAAATATATCAACATCCAATGCATATAATCAATTACCTAAAAGAATCCAACTAGGCTTATCGAGCACCTATGAGCAACTATCATACATCTCCTATGGCGAGGCTGGGTAAGTCTTCCACCTACATCACCAAAGAGACCCTGACATCTAGGTGTCTCCCAATTAAGAAAACCTCACCACGACCCTCTTTATTAAACATAAAGGCTTTATGCAAAAATGTAACCACTATATCAATGACCACATGGACATACATAAGTGGTATCCAAAAAAACATACATAGTGTGTATGTGCTCAATGTATGCGATAAAATGCCATTGAGGCTTAGATTCACTGACCAACAACACTTGCAAGTGTCTATCAACTCTGTTCTTTAGGCTCAAAAACCTGCATATTCTTGCGATGGCTGCTCTCACCACAACTAAAACTTTTCAAGAAACCTGTAGATTAACTTGTGTGGTTGAGAACACAGCCCCAAAAAGTGAACATTCAGTGTTGAAGAAGTACAAAGAATACTCTTCTTGATGTTCTTGACATCTATGAAGAGAACTATGCATGAAAGTACTCCAAAATGGCTCCAAAAATCACCCCAAACATGCTTAAAAAATAGGCTTTGAAAGCAAAGAATGAAGCTTTGAGGGCCCAAAACTTGTTGAAGATAATGTGAACCTTATTCATTCACCTTCTTTAAGCACCACAAGAGTGTAGCTTAGTGGCAAGAGATTGCCACGGTTAAGTGAGCTCCGAGGGGAACATTATTGGGATGGGTGACCTCCTCGGAAGTACTGGGGACCTCTGTCTTCCTTGACCGCTGAGTTCCTCCCTCATGCACAACCAACGGCACCAATGGTGACTTTGGTGACTCGGATGACAAGGTATGCCAAGGTCTATGCCTTGGTGGCCACCTTAGTCAAAAGCCTTCGGTGGGTGGGCAGGCGAGTGCTCGCTTCGCTTACACAAAAGGAACAAATATTTTGTGTCAAAATGCTTTGATACCAATGAAGTATTTTGATGATGAAGCACCACAATGCGCTCTCCTTTTCAAGAGCTCCATGATGATATTCTCGGAGTAGAAAACCGAGCTCCAAGCACCGCACATTGTACTCCACATAGAGGTTATAGAATGCGTAGAAAACCACAATACATAGGGAGCACGAACACGGACTTCTTAGGTGTTACAAATGCGATCGAACTTACAATCCGTGGTTGACCAGGACACTATATGTTTTATTAAAGAACATATACAAAATTTTCCATTCGCCATTTGGCCTTTCACATGGACACTAAGAGTAACACCCCTATACCTAAAGAAGTTTGAGGATAGACTAGTAGTCATATGCATCTATGTAGATGCCCTCATTATTACAATGAATGATCATGTATGTGTCAAAGACATAAAGAGGAGGCTCGAAAGATAATTCAAGGTATCTGATTTGGGTGAACTAAAGTATTTCTTGGGCATTGAAGCTGTGTATGCAAGTAAAGGTATTTACCTATGCCAAAGGAATTACCTCCTAGATATGCTCTACAAATATGGCATGGTAGATTGCAAGCCAAGAGCTCAACCCATGGATACAAACATGAAGATCACCAAGGATGATGGTCAAAAGCTTGATGACTCGACCTTCTATAGGAGCTTGGTAGTCTCATTGATATATGTAACTCTCACAAGACCTAATTTGATTTATGTAGTAGGAGTACTCTCACAATACATGCATGCAAACATAGATGTGCATCTACATGAAGCCAAGAAAGTACTAAGGTATGTGAAGAGCACAATCAATTGTGGATTGCTTTATAGGTATGGAGAGGGGCTACAACTCAAAGCATGGAGTGGATTGGGCAAGGAGTGTTGAGGATAGGAGGTCCACATCTTGCTATGTGTTCATGGTAGGAACAAAATCCATCTCATGGATTAATAAGAAGTAGCCTACAATGGCATTCTCATCAATTGTGGTTGAGTACAAGGCATTAGCACTCACTACATGTGAGGCTATGTGGTTAATGAAGCTACTAAATGAGTTGGATATGCATCTTAACACACAATCCCCATCTATGGAGACAACATGTCTAAATGTAGCCAAAAATCCCATGTATCATGAAAGAAGCAAACATATAGAGGTAAATTATCATTATGTGAGGGAAAAGGTTGTAAGCAAAGATGTGTTTGTGCATTTCATAGGTATAAAAGACCAAGTTGCTAATATTTTCACCAAAGGATCAAATGCTACAAAGTTAAACAAGTGCAAGAAAGCAATGAGTCTCTTGGAGATGGACACTATGACCATGAGCTCAAAGGGGAGTGTTGAGATTATGAATTAGGAAAGATCATCAACCTTAGAGCAAACGAAGGTGTTGAAAAATCTAAAGGAGATTCCAATGGATAGAAAAACACAAATCTTTATCCATTCATGTCAAATGAAAATCCAAAAGACAAGCCAAGGCTTGATGAAGAGCCAGGGTCACACAAGGGTAGGTGACAAGTCACAAGGAGGTCTATATACATTCATTCTCATGGAGAAGATGCAACCAACGCTATTCAAGCATTCAGATTGAAGGGGGGAACTTGTGGAGCAATCCAAAGCAATTCCAAGAAATGTCCCAAGAGAGAGGAAATCATATCAAGAGCCAAAAAGCTCATACCCCTTGTAGAAAGAGTGTTTGGCATACATTGTCTATTTCTTTTGTACATATCTCTCTGTATAGATATCCATTTGATACATATGATATCTTTTTGGAAATCTTATATCTTCTAATTTCTTTGATCCAAATATCTATGATCTACAATCTAGTTGCCTAACCTAAAAGAATCCATTTGAAGTGGATGACATGTCATTTTGAAGCTATATAAGTCTATTGTGTGTAGAAAAAAACTTAGGTGATTTGTATCTAATGTGTTGGGTCAAATAGGTACAAACAAGTTGACAAGCTATAGAAGGGGGTGAAGTAGAGGGACCTAGGAGGGCCTACTCATGTTTCTTGTATAACTCTTAGAGTAGAGTCTCACACTTCATTGGTTTCTTCTTGTGGAATTCATGAACCTTGATTGGTTTTCTCTCAAGATTTTTTGCAAGTTCCCAAGTATGATAGTTGATATCATACCCTTTCCAATGAACAAGGTATTCCAATCTTGCTCTAAAGATTCTCGAATCTAGGACATGCTTAACTTTGAACTCTTCATGATCCTCAATATCGATAGACGGTAAGGACTAGATCTCTCCCCTCTCAATGGTGAAATGTGGTATCGTTCCAACATGGATACATGGAAAATTGGATGTATTTTCATGGTACTTGCTAACTAGAGCTTGATGGTGACTGGATTAATATTTAATAGGATGGTAAAAGGAACAGATCTTTGATGGTCTAACTTTGCACAAGGCCTCACAATCTACAAATAATTGTTTAGTAGCCATACTTTATCTCCAACATGATAAGATGGATTCTAAACATGGTATTCATCCGCATAATGTTTGTATTGTTCTTGAGCCTAGTGAATCTCTTTCTTGAGTTCTTGATGAATATCCATGAGATAGTAATCTTTATATTTGGCAGTTGGGTTCTTCATATGATTTGAAAGTTGTACATCCATGCTTAGATGTTGTCAATAGGTTGTAAAGGAGTCTTCTTGGTAGATGTATGGATGGTATTATTATAGGAAAACTCTAAAAAGGGTCAAATCTCAAAACAATAGATGATTGTGCAACTAAAGTTGTGCTCTAGACTTTCATTCACTTATTTTGTTTGTCCATCATTCTAAGGATGATTGGTTGTGAATGATTTAACTTGGACACCAAGAAGCCTACAAAAAATATTTAAAAGTTTGATATGAACTATGGGGCTCAATCATTGATAATATTATATGGCAATACATGTAGCCCTAAAGATGTATTATGGAAGAAAAAAATCTAATGGCAGTTGCTTCTATGCTCACCTTGCTAGTTGGAATTAAGTATTCCATCTTTAAGAATAAATTCGTTACAACAAGAATAGCATCATGCTTATCTATATTTAGCGGATCTATGATAAAATCCATAGACAATGAAGACCATGGTCGTGCTAGAATAGGTAAGGGTTGCTAGAGACCATGAGGTTTATGTCATGGCACCTTAGATCTATTGCAGATATCACAATTCTTGATGTACTCTTTGACTTCCTTCCATATTTGGGGCCACAGAGAATCTCTTGATATAACCTCTATCATCTTATTCATTTTGAAATGACATGTTGCAAGGTTATCATGGCATTGTTGGAGTACTTGGATTCAAGGTTTTCCTCTAGGAATGTACAATAAGTTCTTGTAATACAATCACCCATCCTTTTCTTGGAACTCATTCACTTCATGAACTTTTCCTTCTTGAATTTTATGTTTGACATTACAAAATAATTTATCATGGCATTGTGATGTAGACTCATGAACTAGATGGATCAAGATTGAATCTTCTTGATGGCTTGAGGAGATAGCTAATAACTAGAAATGTTTTGGCTTGAGCAGTACACTCTCTCATTAATCAAGGGCTTCTTTGTCTTCTTTGGTACAAGGGGCAAGGCATCTAACTAACATTGCTAGCATTGTGAACGGGTAAGAAGTCGCTTCATTGAGATTGTCTTTTATTGAGGATACAAGTGGTCGTGATGTAATCTAAATTCATGTTATTTGAATTTCTTTGGATGAAAAGCTACTAGGTGTAAGTGTTCATCATTCTCATGTTGAGCTAGAATGGCTTCCAAAGCAAAGTTCAATACATTTGTCTCCAAGGACAAATGCTTTGTTGGATTAGGATGAAATAGCATTGGCAAATCGCGAAATGTTATTTTTTGGGTTTAAAAGGCTATTTCAACTTCTTTGGTCTATAAGAACTTTGCATTACTTGTAAGCTTGGTAAGAGGCATCATAACCTTGGAGTAATCTTTGAAAATATCATGTAAAAGTTGGCAAAGCCTAGGAAACATTGAACATCTCAAACACGCAAAGGTGTTTGTCAATCAAGGATTGTCTCAATTTTCTTATCGTCCATAAAGATTCCTCTTTCTAAGACAATATTCCCTAAGAATTCCACTTCTCGTTGATGAAAAGAGCATTTATCTAACTTTTCATATAGTTATTTCTCTTAGTTTATCTAAAACCAATTTTAGGACATTCATGCTTCTCTAGATCTTTTGAGAATATCAAGCTATCATCTAGATAGATGACTCCAAAATCATCTACATACCCTCAAAAATAGCATTCATTATGTGTTGGAAAAGTACTGGAGCATTCATGAGATAAAATGGCACAACTACATAGTCAAAATATCCATGCCTTGTACGAGATGTCTTCCATCATCTCCTTTGATTCCTTCTCTTATTTTGACAAGGTTGTAAGCCCCTCTAAGATTAATCTTAGTGGAAAACTTTTTCTTTCCAAGTCAATCTAGGAGCTATGATATTGAAGGTAGATGATATCTATTTTTAATAAAATTATTATTTAGGCCACAATAACCCACATATGTAGTGTTCCATCCATCTTTTCAAACAAGATACAAGCTCTTGCAAAGGACTTTGAATGTCTAAAAAATCCCTTAGTTAGGTTTCCATGTTCTTGCATAATTCAGTAAGTTCCTCTAAGGATAATATATAGATTGGTCTAAAGGTTGCTTATGCTCCCTCTTATAGTTCTATGGCATATTAATAAGGTTTATGTTTTAGCAATATATCTACATTTTTCTTTTCAAAGAAATCTTGGAAAATTTGATATTAACTATGTAGTTCAATTGGTTTATCTTTGTTGGGCGCTTGTGTTGGTATGTCGTAGATAATGTATGTTAGCTTCTTTATTATTGAATGAATAGAGGATTTGGCTCCTACATATGATGGATTATTTTGAAGATCTCATTAACTGATCTGATTCTTTTCTCAATCAATTTTTGGTTACGTCTCTTGAGCCAAAGCATTCTGATTTCCTTGGTAATGTCCCCAAATGTTAGAAATCCTCCATTTACTACTTGAGTTGTTATAAGCTTGTTTTTCCAGTGTTTTGGAATTCTATGTTTCTCTACCAATCCTTCATCAAGGAAACATGAGGTGGCTCTGAAATCTACTAGGGCTTTGAGAGACTATTTTCTTAGGCATGATCAACTTGATAAGTGCAAGGCATGTTTCTATGGATGTTGTACGGTCTCCTTTACAAGTAGACTTCCTCACTTCCCTACTCTACAAGGATCGCTGCAACTCTAGAGTTTACTCTTTTATTTGGGCAATTTATTGCATGACAATACATGACAATACATGTTGTATGACAACCATTCATATCATTTGTGCACTTTCAATTCACAATGGTTGGAATGTACATTAGTTGGGATAAAAACTACATTCTTGGTTGGGGTAGATCACCGATTTGCAAACCTTTTCACAAAAGCTCTAGCTTGTAAGAAGTTTGAAGCTCTTTGAGAAGCTTTGGGCTTCACCCCTTTTATGGATTGTTCACAATCCACATAAATTAGCACTTATTTACACATGAGCACGAACTATTCATTCACCAAATCATTCCCATTGGAGATGTATTATATTTTGGTACTGATAGATGTAAACACACTTTCTAAGGAATCCTCTTTAGAATGTATTTTCCCTTTTCATATAATTGTTCATAACCCTTGGTCATATACACACTCATAACCCTAATCAGCTTCTAGTCTTTGTACATTATACACTATGCCATTTCATACATATGCTCATATATGTGCTCATAACGCTAATGGGCTTCTAGTCTTTGTACATTTTACACTTTCTAATGCCGCTTTGTTATGCTTATAAGCTTCTTATATTAGATAATGGTATGTGTTCTTATTATAGTAGCATAGTAAAGATACATTAATTTACAAAATATGAAAATAAATAGGCCAACAATGACATGTGCATGGCAATGGCGCCCATCAACTATTAGAGGTCGAACAAGAAAAGCATTTCCATTGGCGTCATGTTTGCCTTCCTAATGGTACAAAACAAGATGGCATCCATATTATCATTCATAGCACAAATAGGCTCATTTTTAAGCACCACCATGGATCGCCCAAGTCATTTATGGAAGACAGAGATCCTCATACGACAAATCTTTCATGGAAAGCAATTTTGAGAGTAGCTCAAGCACTATATTCAATTCATTTTCTTAATGCCACTAGTTAAAAACAATACCTGCGATTGAAAGAGAATTAACAGAAGGCCTTATTTCCTAGATAAGGACAAAACCGAGGATTAGACAATCTATGGTTTTCCTCTAGGAATGTACAATAAGTTCTTGTAATACAATCACCCATCCTTTTCTTGGAACTCATTCACTTCATGAACTTTTCCTTCTTGAATTTTATGTTTGACATTACAAAATAATTTATCATGGCATTGTGATGTAGACTCATGAACTAGATGGATCAAGATTGAATCTTCTTGATGGCTTGAGGAGATAGCTAATAACTAGAAATGTTTTGGCTTGAGCAGTACACTCTCTCATTAATCAAAAGCTTCTTTGTCTTCTTTGGTACAAGGGGCAAGGCATCTAACTAACATTGCTAGCATTGTGAACGGGTAAGAAGTCGCTTCATTGAGATTGGCTTTTATTGAGGATACAAGTGGTCGTGATGTAATCTAAATTCATGTTATTTGAATTTCTTTGGATGAAAAGCTACTAGGTGTAAGTGTTCATCATTCTCATGTTGAGCTAGAATGGCTTCCAAAGCAAAGTTCAATACATTTGTCTCCAAGGACAAATGCTTCGTTGGATTAGGATGAAATAGCATTGGCAAATCGCGAAATGTTATTTTTTGGGTTTAAAAGGCTATTTCAACTTCTTTGGTCTATAAGAACTTTGCATTACTTGTAAGCTTGGTAAGAGGCATCATAACCTTGGAGTAATCTTTGAAAATATCATGTAAAAATTGGCAAAGCCTAGGAAACATTGAACATCTCAAACACGCAAAGGTGTTTGTCAATCAAGGATTGTCTCAATTTTCTTATCGTCCATAAAGATTCCTCTTTCTAAGACAATATTCCCTAAGAATTCCACTTCTCGTTGATGAAAAGAGCATTTATCTAACTTTTCATATAGTTATTTCTCTTAGTTTATCTAAAACCAATTTTAGGACATTCATGCTTCTCTAGATCTTTTGAGAATATCAAGCTATCATCTAGATAGATGACTCCAAAATCATCTACATACCCTCAAAAATAGCATTCATTATGTGTTGGAAAAGTACTGGAGCATTCATGAGATAAAATGGCACAACTACATAGTCAAAATATCCATGCCTTGTACGAGATGTCTTCCATCATCTCCTTTGATTCCTTCGCTTATTTTGACAAGGTTGTAAGCCCCTCTAAGATTAATCTTAGTGGAAAACTTTTTCTTTCCAAGTCAATCTAGGAGCTATGATATTGAAGGTAGATGATATCTATTTTTAATAAAATTATTATTTATGCCACAATAACCCACATATGTAGTGTTCCATCCATCTTTTCAAACAGGATACAAGCTCTTGCAAAGGACTTTGAATGTCTAAAAAATCCCTTAGTTAGGTTTCCATGTTCTTGCATAATTCAGTAAGTTCCTCTAAGGATAATATATAGATTGGTCTAAAGGTTGCTTATGCTCCCTCTTATAGTTCTATGGCATATTAATAAGGTTTATGTTTTAGCAATATATCTACATTTTTCTTTTCAAAGAAATCTTGGAAAATTTGATATTAACTATGTAGTTCAATTGGTTTATCTTTGTTGGGCGCTTGTGTTGGTATGTCGTAGATAATGTATGTTAGCTTCTTTATTATTGAATGAATAGAGGATTTGGCTCCTACATATGATGGATTATTTTGAAGATCTCATTAACTGATCTGATTCTTTTCTCAATCAATTTTTGGTTACGTCTCTTGAGCCAAAGCATTCTGATTTCCTTGGTAATGTCCCCAAATGTTAGAAATCCTCCATTTACTACTTGAGTTGTTATTAGCTTGTTTTTCCAGTGTTTTGGAATTCTATGTTTCTCTACCAATCCTTCATCAAGGAAACATGAGGTGGCTCTGAAATCTACTAGGGCTTTGAGAGACTATTTTCTTAGGCATGATCAACTTGATAAGTGCAAGGCATGTTTCTATGGATGTTGTACGGTCTCCTTTACAAGTAGACTTCCTCACTTCCCTACTCTACAAGGATCGCTGCAACTCTAGAGTTTACTCTTTTATTTGGGCAATTTATTGCATGACAATACATGACAATACATGTTGTATGACAACCATTCATATCATTTGTGCACTTTCAATTCACAATGGTTGGAATGTACATTAGTTGGGATAAAAACTACATTCTTGGTTGGGGTAGATCACCGATTTGCAAACCTTTTCACAAAAGCTCTAGCTTGTAAGAAGTTTGAAGCTCTTTGAGAAGCTTTGGGCTTCACCCCTTTTATGGATTGTTCACAATCCACATAAATTAGCACTTATTTACACATGAGCACGAACTATTCATTCACCAAATCATTCCCATTGGAGATGTATTATATTTTGGTACTGATAGATGTAAACACACTTTCTAAGGAATCCTCTTTAGAATGTATTTTCCCTTTTCATATAATTGTTCATAACCCTTGGTCATATACACACTCATAACCCTAATCAGCTTCTAGTCTTTGTACATTATACACTATGCCATTTCATACATATGCTCATATATGTGCTCATAACGCTAATGGGCTTCTAGTCTTTGTACATTTTACACTTTCTAATGCCGCTTTGTTATGCTTATAAGCTTCTTATATTAGATAATGGTATGTGTTCTTATTATAGTAGCATAGTAAAGATACATTAATTTACAAAATATGAAAATAAATAGGCCAACAATGACATGTGCATGGCAATGGCGCCCATCAACTATTAGAGGTCGAACAAGAAAAGCATTTCCATTGGCGTCATGTTTGCCTTCCTAATGGTACAAAACAAGATGGCATCCATATTATCATTCATAGCACAAATAGGCTCATTTTTAAGCACCACCATGGATCGCCCAAGTCATTTATGGAAGACAGAGATCCTCATACGACAAATCTTTCATGGAAAGCAATTTTGAGAGCAGCTCAAGCACTATATTCAATTCATTTTCTTAATGCCACTAGTTAAAAACAATACCTGCGATTGAAAGAGAATTAACAGAAGGCCTTATTTCCTAGATAAGGACAAAACCGAGGATTAGACAATCTATGGTTTTCCTCTAGGAATGTACAATAAGTTCTTGTAATACAATCACCCATCCTTTTCTTGGAACTCATTCACTTCATGAACTTTTCCTTCTTGAATTTTATGTTTGACATTACAAAATAATTTATCATGGCATTGTGATGTAGACTCATGAACTAGATGGATCAAGATTGAATCTTCTTGATGGCTTGAGGAGATAGCTAATAACTAGAAATGTTTTGGCTTGAGCAGTACACTCTCTCATTAATCAAAAGCTTCTTTGTCTTCTTTGGTACAAGGGGCAAGGCATCTAACTAACATTGCTAGCATTGTGAACGGGTAAGAAGTCGCTTCATTGAGATTGTCTTTTATTGAGGATACAAGTGGTCGTGATGTAATCTAAATTCATGTTATTTGAATTTCTTTGGATGAAAAGCTACTAGGTGTAAGTGTTCATCATTCTCATGTTGAGCTAGAATGGCTTCCAAAGCAAAGTTCAATACATTTGTCTCCAAGGACAAATGCTTCGTTGGATTAGGATGAAATAGCATTGGCAAATCGCGAAATGTTATTTTTTGGGTTTAAAAGGCTATTTCAACTTCTTTGGTCTATAAGAACTTTGCATTACTTGTAAGCTTGGTAAGAGGCATCATAACCTTGGAGTAATCTTTGAAAATATCATGTAAAAGTTGGCAAAGCCTAGGAAACATTGAACATCTCAAACACGCAAAGGTGTTTGTCAATCAAGGATTGTCTCAATTTTCTTATCGTCCATAAAGATTCCTCTTTCTAAGACAATATTCCCTAAGAATTCCACTTCTCGTTGATGAAAAGAGCATTTATCTAACTTTTCATATAGTTATTTCTCTTAGTTTATCTAAAACCAATTTTAGGACATTCATGCTTCTCTAGATCTTTTGAGAATATCAAGCTATCATCTAGATAGATGACTCCAAAATCATCTACATACCCTCAAAAATAGCATTCATTATGTGTTGGAAAAGTACTAGAGCATTCATGAGATAAAATGGCACAACTACATAGTCAAAATATCCATGCCTTGTACGAGATGTCTTCCATCATCTCCTTTGATTCCTTCTCTCATTTTGACAAGGTTGTAAGCCCCTCTAAGATTAATCTTAGTGGAAAACTTTTTCTTTCCAAGTCAATCTAGGAGCTATGATATTGAAGGTAGATGATATCTATTTTTAATAAAATTATTATTTAGGCCACAATAACCCACATATGTAGTGTTCCATCCATCTTTTCAAACAGGATACAAGCTCTTGCAAAGGACTTTGAATGTCTAAAAAATCCCTTAGTTAGGTTTCCATGTTCTTGCATAATTCAGTAAGTTCCTCTAAGGATAATATATAGATTGGTCTAAATGTTGCTTATGCTCCCTCTTATAGTTCTATGGCATATTAATAAGGTTTATGTTTTAGCAATATATCTACATTTTTCTTTTCAAAGAAATCTTGGAAAATTTGATATTAACTATGTAGTTCAATTGGTTTATCTTTGTTGGGCGCTTGTGTTGGTATGTCGTAGATAATGTATGTTAGCTTCTTTATTATTGAATGAATAGAGGATTTGGCTCCTACATATGATGGATTATTTTGAAGATCTCATTAACTGATCTGATTCTTTTCTCAATCAATTTTTGGTTACGTCTCTTGAGCCAAAGCATTCTGATTTCCTTGGTAATGTCCCCAAATGTTAGAAATCCTCCATTTACTACTTGAGTTGTTATTAGCTTGTTTTTCCAGTGTTTTGGAATTCTATGTTTCTCTACCAATCCTTCATCAAGGAAACATGAGGTGGCTCTGAAATCTACTAGGGCTTTGAGAGACTATTTTCTTAGGCATGATCAACTTGATAAGTGCAAGGCATGTTTCTATGGATGTTGTACGGTCTCCTTTACAAGTAGACTTCCTCACTTCCCTACTCTACAAGGATCGCTGCAACTCTAGAGTTTACTCTTTTATTTGGGCAATTTATTGCATGACAATACATGACAATACATGTTGTATGACAACCATTCATATCATTTGTGCACTTTCAATTCACAATGGTTGGAATGTACATTAGTTGGGATAAAAACTACATTCTTGGTTGGGGTAGATCACCGATTTGCAAACCTTTTCACAAAAGCTCTAGCTTGTAAGAAGTTTGAAGCTCTTTGAGAAGCTTTGGGCTTCACCCCTTTTATGGATTGTTCACAATCCACATAAATTAGCACTTATTTACACATGAGCACGAACTATTCATTCACCAAATCATTCCCATTGGAGATGTATTATATTTTGGTACTGATAGATGTAAACACACTTTCTAAGGAATCCTCTTTAGAATGTATTTTCCCTTTTCATATAATTGTTCATAACCCTTGGTCATATACACACTCATAACCCTAATCAGCTTCTAGTCTTTGTACATTATACACTATGCCATTTCATACATATGCTCATATATGTGCTCATAACGCTAATGGGCTTCTAGTCTTTGTACATTTTACACTTTCTAATGCCGCTTTGTTATGCTTATAAGCTTCTTATATTAGATAATGGTATGTGTTCTTATTATAGTAGCATAGTAAAGATACATTAATTTACAAAATATGAAAATAAATAGGCCAACAATGACATGTGCATGGCAATGGCGCCCATCAACTATTAGAGGTCGAACAAGAAAAGCATTTCCATTGGCGTCATGTTTGCCTTCCTAATGGTACAAAACAAGATGGCATCCATATTATCATTCATAGCACAAATAGGCTCATTTTTAAGCACCACCATGGATCGCCCAAGTCATTTATGGAAGACAGAGATCCTCATACGACAAATCTTTCATGGAAAGCAATTTTGAGAGCAGCTCAAGCACTATATTCAATTCATTTTCTTAATGCCACTAGTTAAAAACAATACCTGCGATTGAAAGAGAATTAACAGAAGGCCTTATTTCCTAGATAAGGACAAAACCGAGGATTAGACAATCTATGGTTTTCCTCTAGGAATGTACAATAAGTTCTTGTAATACAATCACCCATCCTTTTCTTGGAACTCATTCACTTCATGAACTTTTCCTTCTTGAATTTTATGTTTGACATTACAAAATAATTTATCATGGCATTGTGATGTAGACTCATGAACTAGATGGATCAAGATTGAATCTTCTTGATGGCTTGAGGAGATAGCTAATAACTAGAAATGTTTTGGCTTGAGCAGTACACTCTCTCATTAATCAAAAGCTTCTTTGTCTTCTTTGGTACAAGGGGCAAGGCATCTAACTAACATTGCTAGCATTGTGAACGGGTAAGAAGTCGCTTCATTGAGATTGTCTTTTATTGAGGATACAAGTGGTCGTGATGTAATCTAAATTCATGTTATTTGAATTTCTTTGGATGAAAAGCTACTAGGTGTAAGTGTTCATCATTCTCATGTTGAGCTAGAATGGCTTCCAAAGCAAAGTTCAATACATTTGTCTCCAAGGACAAATGCTTCGTTGGATTAGGATGAAATAGCATTGGCAAATCGCGAAATGTTATTTTTTGGGTTTAAAAGGCTATTTCAACTTCTTTGGTCTATAAGAACTTTGCATTACTTGTAAGCTTGGTAAGAGGCATCATAACCTTGGAGTAATCTTTGAAAATATCATGTAAAAGTTGGCAAAGCCTAGGAAACATTGAACATCTCAAACACGCAAAGGTGTTTGTCAATCAAGGATTGTCTCAATTTTCTTATCGTCCATAAAGATTCCTCTTTCTAAGACAATATTCCCTAAGAATTCCACTTCTCGTTGATGAAAAGAGCATTTATCTAACTTTTCATATAGTTATTTCTCTTAGTTTATCTAAAACCAATTTTAGGACATTCATGCTTCTCTAGATCTTTTGAGAATATCAAGCTATCATCTAGATAGATGACTCCAAAATCATCTACATACCCTCAAAAATAGCATTCATTATGTGTTGGAAAAGTACTGGAGCATTCATGAGATAAAATGGCACAACTACATAGTCAAAATATCCATGCCTTGTACGAGATGTCTTCCATCATCTCCTTTGATTCCTTCTCTTATTTTGACAAGGTTGTAAGCCCCTCTAAGATTAATCTTAGTGGAAAACTTTTTCTTTCCAAGTCAATCTAGGAGCTATGATATTGAAGGTAGATGATATCTATTTTTAATAAAATTATTATTTAGGCCACAATAACCCACATATGTAGTGTTCCATCCATCTTTTCAAACAGGATACAAGCTCTTGCAAAGGACTTTGAATGTCTAAAAAATCCCTTAGTTAGGTTTCCATGTTCTTGCATAATTCAGTAAGTTCCTCTAAGGATAATATATAGATTGGTCTAAAGGTTGCTTATGCTCCCTCTTATAGTTCTATGGCATATTAATAAGGTTTATGTTTTAGCAATATATCTACATTTTTCTTTTCAAAGAAATCTTGGAAAATTCGATATTAACTATGTAGTTCAATTGGTTTATCTTTGTTGGGCGCTTGTGTTGGTATGTCGTAGATAATGTATGTTAGCTTCTTTATTATTGAATGAATAGAGGATTTGGCTCCTACATATGATGGATTATTTTGAAGATCTCATTAACTGATCTGATTCTTTTCTCAATCAATTTTTGGTTACGTCTCTTGAGCCAAAGCATTCTGATTTCCTTGGTAATGTCCCCAAATGTTAGAAATCCTCCATTTACTACTTGAGTTGTTATTAGCTTGTTTTTCCAGTGTTTTGGAATTCTATGTTTCTCTACCAATCCTTCATCAAGGAAACATGAGGTGGCTCTGAAATCTACTAGGGCTTTGAGAGACTATTTTCTTAGGCATGATCAACTTGATAAGTGCAAGGCATGTTTCTATGGATGTTGTACGGTCTCCTTTACAAGTAGACTTCCTCACTTCCCTACTCTACAAGGATCGCTGCAACTCTAGAGTTTACTCTTTTATTTGGGCAATTTATTGCATGACAATACATGACAATACATGTTGTATGAAAACCATTCATATCATTTGTGCACTTTCAATTCACAATGGTTGGAATGTACATTAGTCGGGATAAAAACTACATTCTTGGTTGGGGTAGATCACCGATTTGCAAACCTTTTCACAAAAGCTCTAGCTTGTAAGAAGTTTGAAGCTCTTTGAGAAGCTTTGGGCTTCACCCCTTTTATGGATTGTTCACAATCCACATAAATTAGCACTTATTTACACATGAGCACGAACTATTCATTCACCAAATCATTCCCATTGGAGATGTATTATATTTTGGTACTGATAGATGTAAACACACTTTCTAAGGAATCCTCTTTAGAATGTATTTTCCCTTTTCATATAATTGTTCATAACCCTTGGTCATATACACACTCATAACCCTAATCAGCTTCTAGTCTTTGTACATTATACACTATGCCATTTCATACATATGCTCATATATGTGCTCATAACGCTAATGGGCTTCTAGTCTTTGTACATTTTACACTTTCTAATGCCGCTTTGTTATGCTTATAAGCTTCTTATATTAGATAATGGTATGTGTTCTTATTATAGTAGCATAGTAAAGATACATTAATTTACAAAATATGAAAATAAATAGGCCAACAATGACATGTGCATGGCAATGGCGCCCATCAACTATTAGAGGTCGAACAAGAAAAGCATTTCCATTGGCGTCATGTTTGCCTTCCTAATGGTACAAAACAAGATGGCATCCATATTATCATTCATAGCACAAATAGGCTCATTTTTAAGCACCACCATGGATCGCCCAAGTCATTTATGGAAGACAGAGATCCTCATACGACAAATCTTTCATGGAAAGCAATTTTGAGAGCAGCTCAAGCACTATATTCAATTCATTTTCTTAATGCCACTAGTTAAAAACAATACCTGCGATTGAAAGAGAATTAACAGAAGGCCTTATTTCCTAGATAAGGACAAAACCGAGGATTAGACAATCTATGGTTTTCCTCTAGGAATGTACAATAAGTTCTTGTAATACAATCACCCATCCTTTTCTTGGAACTCATTCACTTCATGAACTTTTCCTTCTTGAATTTTATGTTTGACATTACAAAATAATTTATCATGGCATTGTGATGTAGACTCATGAACTAGATGGATCAAGATTGAATCTTCTTGATGGCTTGAGGAGATAGCTAATAACTAGAAATGTTTTGGCTTGAGCAGTACACTCTCTCATTAATCAAAAGCTTCTTTGTCCTTCTTTGGTACAAGGGGCAAGGCATCTAACTAACATTGCTAGCATTGTGAACGGGTAAGAAGTCGCTTCATTGAGATTGTCTTTTATTGAGGATACAAGTGGTCGTGATGTAATCTAAATTCATGTTATTTGAATTTCTTTGGATGAAAAGCTACTAGGTGTAAGTGTTCATCATTCTCATGTTGAGCTAGAATGGCTTCCAAAGCAAAGTTCAATACATTTTTCTCCAAGGACAAATGCTTCGTTGGATTAGGATGAAATAGCATTGGCAAATCGCGAAATGTTATTTTTTGGATTTAAAAGGCTATTTCAACTTCTTTGGTCTATAAGAACTTTGCATTACTTGTAAGCTTGGTAAGAGGCATCATAACCTTGGAGTAATCTTTGAAAATATCATGTAAAAGTTGGCAAAGCCTAGGAAACATTGAACATCTCAAACACGCAAAGGTGTTTGTCAATCAAGGATTGTCTCAATTTTCTTATCGTCCATAAAGATTCCTCTTTCTAAGACAATATTCCCTAAGAATTCCACTTCTCGTTGATGAAAAGAGCATTTATCTAACTTTTCATATAGTTATTTCTCTTAGTTTATCTAAAACCAATTTTAGGACATTCATGCTTCTCTAGATCTTTTGAGAATATCAAGCTATCATCTAGATAGATGACTCCAAAATCATCTACATACCCTCAAAAATAGCATTCATTATGTGTTGGAAAAGTACTGGAGCATTCATGAGATAAAATGGCACAACTACATAGTCAAAATATCCATGCCTTGTACGAGATGTCTTCCATCATCTCCTTTGATTCCTTCTCTTATTTTGACAAGGTTGTAAGCCCCTCTAAGATTAATCTTAGTGGAAAACTTTTTCTTTCCAAGTCAATCTAGGAGCTATGATATTGAAGGTAGATGATATCTATTTTTAATAAAATTATTATTTAGGCCACAATAACCCACATATGTAGTGTTCCATCCATCTTTTCAAACAGGATACAAGCTCTTGCAAAGGACTTTGAATGTCTAAAAAATCCCTTAGTTAGGTTTCCATGTTCTTGCATAATTCAGTAAGTTCCTCTAAGGATAATATATAGATTGGTCTAAAGGTTGCTTATGCTCCCTCTTATAGTTCTACGGCATATTAATAAGGTTTATGTTTTAGCAATATATCTACATTTTTCTTTTCAAAGAAATCTTGGAAAATTCGATATTAACTATGTAGTTCAATTGGTTTATCTTTGTTGGGCGCTTGTGTTGGTATGTCGTAGATAATGTATGTTAGCTTCTTTATTATTGAATGAATAGAGGATTTGGCTCCTACATATGATGGATTATTTTGAAGATCTCATTAACTGATCTGATTCTTTTCTCAATCAATTTTTGGTTACGTCTCTTGAGCCAAAGCATTCTGATTTCCTTGGTAATGTCCCCAAATGTTAGAAATCCTCCATTTACTACTAGAGTTGTTATTAGCTTGTTTTTCCAGTGTTTTGGAATTCTATGTTTCTCTACCAATCCTTCATCAAGGAAACATGAGGTGGCTCTGAAATCTACTAGGGCTTTGAGAGACTATTTTCTTAGGCATGATCAACTTGATAAGTGCAAGGCATGTTTCTATGGATGTTGTACGGTCTCCTTTACAAGTAGACTTCCTCACTTCCCTACTCTACAAGGATCGCTGCAACTCTAGAGTTTACTCTTTTATTTGGGTAATTTATTGCATGACAATACATGACAATACATGTTGTATGAAAACCATTCATATCATTTGTGCACTTTCAATTCACAATGGTTGGAATGTACATTAGTCGGGATAAAAACTACATTCTTGGTTGGGGTAGATCACCGATTTGCAAACCTTTTCACAAAAGCTCTAGCTTGTAAGAAGTTTGAAGCTCTTTGAGAAGCTTTGGGCTTCACCCCTTTTATGGATTGTTCACAATCCACATAAATTAGCACTTATTTACACATGAGCACGAACTATTCATTCACCAAATCATTCCCATTGGAGATGTATTATATTTTGGTACTGATAGATGTAAACACACTTTCTAAGGAATCCTCTTTAGAATGTATTTTCCCTTTTCATATAATTGTTCATAACCCTTGGTCATATACACACTCATAACCCTAATCAGCTTCTAGTCTTTGTACATTATACACTATGCCATTTCATACATATGCTCATATATGTGCTCATAACGCTAATGGGCTTCTAGTCTTTGTACATTTTACACTTTCTAATGCCGCTTTGTTATGCTTATAAGCTTCTTATATTAGATAATGGTATGTGTTCTTATTATAGTAGCATAGTAAAGATACATTAATTTACAAAATATGAAAATAAATAGGCCAACAATGACATGTGCATGGCAATGGCGCCCATCAACTATTAGAGGTCGAACAAGAAAAGCATTTCCATTGGCGTCATGTTTGCCTTCCTAATGGTACAAAACAAGATGGCATCCATATTATCATTCATAGCACAAATAGGCTCATTTTTAAGCACCACCATGGATCGCCCAAGTCATTTATGGAAGACAGAGATCCTCATACGACAAATCTTTCATGGAAAGCAATTTTGAGAGCAGCTCAAGCACTATATTCAATTCATTTTCTTAATGCCACTAGTTAAAAACAATACCTGCGATTGAAAGAGAATTAACAGAAGGCCTTATTTCCTAGATAAGGACAAAACCGAGGATTAGACAATCTATGGTTTTCCTCTAGGAATGTACAATAAGTTCTTGTAATACAATCACCCATCCTTTTCTTGGAACTCATTCACTTCATGAACTTTTCCTTCTTGAATTTTATGTTTGACATTACAAAATAATTTATCATGGCATTGTGATGTAGACTCATGAACTAGATGGATCAAGATTGAATCTTCTTGATGGCTTGAGGAGATAGCTAATAACTAGAAATGTTTTGGCTTGAGCAGTACACTCTCTCATTAATCAAAAGCTTCTTTGTCTTCTTTGGTACAAGGGGCAAGGCATCTAACTAACATTGCTAGCATTGTGAACGGGTAAGAAGTCGCTTCATTGAGATTGTCTTTTATTGAGGATACAAGTGGTCGTGATGTAATCTAAATTCATGTTATTTGAATTTCTTTGGATGAAAAGCTACTAGGTGTAAGTGTTCATCATTCTCATGTTGAGCTAGAATGGCTTCCAAAGCAAAGTTCAATACATTTGTCTCCAAGGACAAATGCTTCGTTGGATTAGGATGAAATAGCATTGGCAAATCGCGAAATGTTATTTTTTGGATTTAAAAGGCTATTTCAACTTCTTTGGTCTATAAGAACTTTGCATTACTTGTAAGCTTGGTAAGAGGCATCATAACCTTGGAGTAATCTTTGAAAATATCATGTAAAAGTTGGCAAAGCCTAGGAAACATTGAACATCTCAAACACGCAAAGGTGTTTGTCAATCAAGGATTGTCTCAATTTTCTTATCGTCCATAAAGATTCCTCTTTCTAAGACAATATTCCCTAAGAATTCCACTTCTCGTTGATGAAAAGAGCATTTATCTAACTTTTCATATAGTTATTTCTCTTAGTTTATCTAAAACCAATTTTAGGACATTCATGCTTCTCTAGATCTTTTGAGAATATCAAGCTATCATCTAGATAGATGACTCCAAAATCATCTACATACCCTCAAAAATAGCATTCATTATGTGTTGGAAAAGTACTGGAGCATTCATGAGATAAAATGGCACAACTACATAGTCAAAATATCCATGCCTTGTACGAGATGTCTTCCATCATCTCCTTTGATTCCTTCTCTTATTTTGACAAGGTTGTAAGCCCCTCTAAGATTAATCTTAGTGGAAAACTTTTTCTTTCCAAGTCAATCTAGGAGCTATGATATTGAAGGTAGATGATATCTATTTTTAATAAAATTATTATTTAGGCCACAATAACCCACATATGTAGTGTTCCATCCATCTTTTCAAACAGGATACAAGCTCTTGCAAAGGACTTTGAATGTCTAAAAAATCCCTTAGTTAGGTTTCCATGTTCTTGCATAATTCAGTAAGTTCCTCTAAGGATAATATATAGATTGGTCTAAAGGTTGCTTATGCTCCCTCTTATAGTTCTATGGCATATTAATAAGGTTTATGTTTTAGCAATATATCTACATTTTTCTTTTCAAAGAAATCTTGGAAAATTTGATATTAACTATGTAGTTCAATTGGTTTATCTTTGTTGGGCGCTTGTGTTGGTATGTCGTAGATAATGTATGTTAGCTTCTTTATTATTGAATGAATAGAGGATTTGGCTCCTACATATGATGGATTATTTTGAAGATCTCATTAACTGATCTGATTCTTTTCTCAATCAATTTTTGGTTACGTCTCTTGAGCCAAAGCATTCTGATTTCCTTGGTAATGTCCCCAAATGTTAGAAATCCTCCATTTACTACTAGAGTTGTTATTAGCTTGTTTTTCCAGTGTTTTGGAATTCTATGTTTCTCTACCAATCCTTCATCAAGGAAACATGAGGTGGCTCTGAAATCTACTAGGGCTTTGAGAGACTATTTTCTTAGGCATGATCAACTTGATAAGTGCAAGGCATGTTTCTATGGATGTTGTACGGTCTCCTTTACAAGTAGACTTCCTCACTTCCCTACTCTACAAGGATCGCTGCAACTCTAGAGTTTACTCTTTTATTTGGGTAATTTATTGCATGACAATACATGACAATACATGTTGTATGAAAACCATTCATATCATTTGTGCACTTTCAATTCACAATGGTTGGAATGTACATTAGTCGGGATAAAAACTACATTCTTGGTTGGGGTAGATCACCGATTTGCAAACCTTTTCACAAAAGCTCTAGCTTGTAAGAAGTTTGAAGCTCTTTGAGAAGCTTTGGGCTTCACCCCTTTTATGGATTGTTCACAATCCACATAAATTAGCACTTATTTACACATGAGCACGAACTATTCATTCACCAAATCATTCCCATTGGAGATGTATTATATTTTGGTACTGATAGATGTAAACACACTTTCTAAGGAATCCTCTTTAGAATGTATTTTCCCTTTTCATATAATTGTTCATAACCCTTGGTCATATACACACTCATAACCCTAATCAGCTTCTAGTCTTTGTACATTATACACTATGCCATTTCATACATATGCTCATATATGTGCTCATAACGCTAATGGGCTTCTAGTCTTTGTACATTTTACACTTTCTAATGCCGCTTTGTTATGCTTATAAGCTTCTTATATTAGATAATGGTATGTGTTCTTATTATAGTAGCATAGTAAAGATACATTAATTTACAAAATATGAAAATAAATAGGCCAACAATGACATGTGCATGGCAATGGCGCCCATCAACTATTAGAGGTCGAACAAGAAAAGCATTTCCATTGGCGTCATGTTTGCCTTCCTAATGGTACAAAACAAGATGGCATCCATATTATCATTCATAGCACAAATAGGCTCATTTTTAAGCACCACCATGGATCGCCCAAGTCATTTATGGAAGACAGAGATCCTCATACGACAAATCTTTCATGGAAAGCAATTTTGAGAGCAGCTCAAGCACTATATTCAATTCATTTTCTTAATGCCACTAGTTAAAAACAATACCTGCGATTGAAAGAGAATTAACAGAAGGCCTTATTTCCTAGATAAGGACAAAACCGAGGATTAGACAATCTATGGTTTTCCTCTAGGAATGTACAATAAGTTCTTGTAATACAATCACCCATCCTTTTCTTGGAACTCATTCACTTCATGAACTTTTCCTTCTTGAATTTTATGTTTGACATTACAAAATAATTTATCATGGCATTGTGATGTAGACTCATGAACTAGATGGATCAAGATTGAATCTTCTTGATGGCTTGAGGAGATAGCTAATAACTAGAAATGTTTTGGCTTGAGCAGTACACTCTCTCATTAATCAAAAGCTTCTTTGTCTTCTTTGGTACAAGGGGCAAGGCATCTAACTAACATTGCTAGCATTGTGAACGGGTAAGAAGTCGCTTCATTGAGATTGTCTTTTATTGAGGATACAAGTGGTCGTGATGTAATCTAAATTCATGTTATTTGAATTTCTTTGGATGAAAAGCTACTAGGTGTAAGTGTTCATCATTCTCATGTTGAGCTAGAATGGCTTCCAAAGCAAAGTTCAATACATTTGTCTCCAAGGACAAATGCTTCGTTGGATTAGGATGAAATAGCATTGGCAAATCGCGAAATGTTATTTTTTGGATTTAAAAGGCTATTTCAACTTCTTTGGTCTATAAGAACTTTGCATTACTTGTAAGCTTGGTAAGAGGCATCATAACCTTGGAGTAATCTTTGAAAATATCATGTAAAAGTTGGCAAAGCCTAGGAAACATTGAACATCTCAAACACGCAAAGGTGTTTGTCAATCAAGGATTGTCTCAATTTTCTTATCGTCCATAAAGATTCCTCTTTCTAAGACAATATTCCCTAAGAATTCCACTTCTCGTTGATGAAAAGAGCATTTATCTAACTTTTCATATAGTTATTTCTCTTAGTTTATCTAAAACCAATTTTAGGACATTCATGCTTCTCTAGATCTTTTGAGAATATCAAGCTATCATCTAGATAGATGACTCCAAAATCATCTACATACCCTCAAAAATAGCATTCATTATGTGTTGGAAAAGTACTGGAGCATTCATGAGATAAAATGGCACAACTACATAGTCAAAATATCCATGCCTTGTACGAGATGTCTTCCATCATCTCCTTTGATTCCTTCTCTTATTTTGACAAGGTTGTAAGCCCCTCTAAGATTAATCTTAGTGGAAAACTTTTTCTTTCCAAGTCAATCTAGGAGCTATGATATTGAAGGTAGATGATATCTATTTTTAATAAAATTATTATTTAGGCCACAATAACCCACATATGTAGTGTTCCATCCATCTTTTCAAACAGGATACAAGCTCTTGCAAAGGACTTTGAATGTCTAAAAAATCCCTTAGTTAGGTTTCCATGTTCTTGCATAATTCAGTAAGTTCCTCTAAGGATAATATATAGATTGGTCTAAAGGTTGCTTATGCTCCCTCTTATAGTTCTATGGCATATTAATAAGGTTTATGTTTTAGCAATATATCTACATTTTTCTTTTCAAAGAAATCTTGGAAAATTCGATATTAACTATGTAGTTCAATTGGTTTATCTTTGTTGGGCGCTTGTGTTGGTATGTCGTAGATAATGTATGTTAGCTTCTTTATTATTGAATGAATAGAGGATTTGGCTCCTACATATGATGGATTATTTTGAAGATCTCATTAACTGATCTGATTCTTTTCTCAATCAATTTTTGGTTACGTCTCTTGAGCCAAAGCATTCTGATTTCCTTGGTAATGTCCCCAAATGTTAGAAATCCTCCATTTACTACTAGAGTTGTTATTAGCTTGTTTTTCCAGTGTTTTGGAATTCTATGTTTCTCTACCAATCCTTCATCAAGGAAACATGAGGTGGCTCTGAAATCTACTAGGGCTTTGAGAGACTATTTTCTTAGGCATGATCAACTTGATAAGTGCAAGGCATGTTTCTATGGATGTTGTACGGTCTCCTTTACAAGTAGACTTCCTCACTTCCCTACTCTACAAGGATCGCTGCAACTCTAGAGTTTACTCTTTTATTTGGGTAATTTATTGCATGACAATACATGACAATACATGTTGTATGAAAACCATTCATATCATTTGTGCACTTTCAATTCACAATGGTTGGAATGTACATTAGTCGGGATAAAAACTACATTCTTGGTTGGGGTAGATCACCGATTTGCAAACCTTTTCACAAAAGCTCTAGCTTGTAAGAAGTTTGAAGCTCTTTGAGAAGCTTTGGGCTTCACCCCTTTTATGGATTGTTCACAATCCACATAAATTAGCACTTATTTACACATGAGCACGAACTATTCATTCACCAAATCATTCCCATTGGAGATGTATTATATTTTGGTACTGATAGATGTAAACACACTTTCTAAGGAATCCTCTTTAGAATGTATTTTCCCTTTTCATATAATTGTTCATAACCCTTGGTCATATACACACTCATAACCCTAATCAGCTTCTAGTCTTTGTACATTATACACTATGCCATTTCATACATATGCTCATATATGTGCTCATAACGCTAATGGGCTTCTAGTCTTTGTACATTTTACACTTTCTAATGCCGCTTTGTTATGCTTATAAGCTTCTTATATTAGATAATGGTATGTGTTCTTATTATAGTAGCATAGTAAAGATACATTAATTTACAAAATATGAAAATAAATAGGCCAACAATGACATGTGCATGGCAATGGCGCCCATCAACTATTAGAGGTCGAACAAGAAAAGCATTTCCATTGGCGTCATGTTTGCCTTCCTAATGGTACAAAACAAGATGGCATCCATATTATCATTCATAGCACAAATAGGCTCATTTTTAAGCACCACCATGGATCGCCCAAGTCATTTATGGAAGACAGAGATCCTCATACGACAAATCTTTCATGGAAAGCAATTTTGAGAGCAGCTCAAGCACTATATTCAATTCATTTTCTTAATGCCACTAGTTAAAAACAATACCTGCGATTGAAAGAGAATTAACAGAAGGCCTTATTTCCTAGATAAGGACAAAACCGAGGATTAGACAATCTATGGTTTTCCTCTAGGAATGTACAATAAGTTCTTGTAATACAATCACCCATCCTTTTCTTGGAACTCATTCACTTCATGAACTTTTCCTTCTTGAATTTTATGTTTGACATTACAAAATAATTTATCATGGCATTGTGATGTAGACTCATGAACTAGATGGATCAAGATTGAATCTTCTTGATGGCTTGAGGAGATAGCTAATAACTAGAAATGTTTTGGCTTGAGCAGTACACTCTCTCATTAATCAAAAGCTTCTTTGTCTTCTTTGGTACAAGGGGCAAGGCATCTAACTAACATTGCTAGCATTGTGAACGGGTAAGAAGTCGCTTCATTGAGATTGTCTTTTATTGAGGATACAAGTGGTCGTGATGTAATCTAAATTCATGTTATTTGAATTTCTTTGGATGAAAAGCTACTAGGTGTAAGTGTTCATCATTCTCATGTTGAGCTAGAATGGCTTCCAAAGCAAAGTTCAATACATTTGTCTCCAAGGACAAATGCTTCGTTGGATTAGGATGAAATAGCATTGGCAAATCGCGAAATGTTATTTTTTGGATTTAAAAGGCTATTTCAACTTCTTTGGTCTATAAGAACTTTGCATTACTTGTAAGCTTGGTAAGAGGCATCATAACCTTGGAGTAATCTTTGAAAATATCATGTAAAAGTTGGCAAAGCCTAGGAAACATTGAACATCTCAAACACGCAAAGGTGTTTGTCAATCAAGGATTGTCTCAATTTTCTTATCGTCCATAAAGATTCCTCTTTCTAAGACAATATTCCCTAAGAATTCCACTTCTCGTTGATGAAAAGAGCATTTATCTAACTTTTCATATAGTTATTTCTCTTAGTTTATCTAAAACCAATTTTAGGACATTCATGCTTCTCTAGATCTTTTGAGAATATCAAGCTATCATCTAGATAGATGACTCCAAAATCATCTACATACCCTCAAAAATAGCATTCATTATGTGTTGGAAAAGTACTGGAGCATTCATGAGATAAAATGGCACAACTACATAGTCAAAATATCCATGCCTTGTACGAGATGTCTTCCATCATCTCCTTTGATTCCTTCTCTTATTTTGACAAGGTTGTAAGCCCCTCTAAGATTAATCTTAGTGGAAAACTTTTTCTTTCCAAGTCAATCTAGGAGCTATGATATTGAAGGTAGATGATATCTATTTTTAATAAAATTATTATTTAGGCCACAATAACCCACATATGTAGTGTTCCATCCATCTTTTCAAACAGGATACAAGCTCTTGCAAAGGACTTTGAATGTCTAAAAAATCCCTTAGTTAGGTTTCCATGTTCTTGCATAATTCAGTAAGTTCCTCTAAGGATAATATATAGATTGGTCTAAAGGTTGCTTATGCTCCCTCTTATAGTTCTATGGCATATTAATAAGGTTTATGTTTTAGCAATATATCTACATTTTTCTTTTCAAAGAAATCTTGGAAAATTCGATATTAACTATGTAGTTCAATTGGTTTATCTTTGTTGGGCGCTTGTGTTGGTATGTCGTAGATAATGTATGTTAGCTTCTTTATTATTGAATGAATAGAGGATTTGGCTCCTACATATGATGGATTATTTTGAAGATCTCATTAACTGATCTGATTCTTTTCTCAATCAATTTTTGGTTACGTCTCTTGAGCCAAAGCATTCTGATTTCCTTGGTAATGTCCCCAAATGTTAGTTATCCTCCATTTACTAGAGTTGTTATTAGCTTGTTTTTCCAGTGTTTTGGAATTCTATGTTTCTCTACCAATCCTTCATCAAGGAAACATGAGGTGGCTCTGAAATCTACTAGGGCTTTGAGAGACTATTTTCTTAGGCATGATCAACTTGATAAGTGCAAGGCATGTTTCTATGGATGTTGTACGGTCTCCTTTACAAGTAGACTTCCTCACTTCCCTACTCTACAAGGATCACTGCAACTCTAGAGTTTACTCTTTTATTTGGGCAATTTATTGCATGATAATACATGACAATACATGTTGTATGACAACCATTCATATCATTTGTGCACTTTCATTTCACAATGGTTGGAATGTACATTAGTTGGGATAAAAACTACATTCTTGGTTGGGGTAGATCACCGATTTGCAAACCTTTTCACAAAAGCTCTAGCTTGTAAGAAGTTTGAAGCTCTTTGAGAAGCTTTGGGCTTCACCCCTTTTATGGATTGTTCACAATCCACATAAATTAGCACTTATTTACACATGAGCACGAACTATTCATTCACCAAATCATTCCCATTGGAGATGTATTATATTTTGGTACTGATAGATGTAAACACACTTTCTAAGGAATCCTCTTTAGAATGTATTTTCCCTTTTCATATAATTGTTCATAACCCTTGGTCATATACACACTCATAACCCTAATCAGCTTCTAGTCTTTGTACATTATACACTATGCCATTTCATACATATGCTCATATATGTGCTCATAACGCTAATGGGCTTCTAGTCTTTGTACATTTTACACTTTCTAATGCCGCTTTGTTATGCTTATAAGCTTCTTATATTAGATAATGGTATGTGTTCTTATTATAGTAGCATAGTAAAGATACATTAATTTACAAAATATGAAAATAAATAGGCCAACAATGACATGTGCATGGCAATGGCGCCCATCAACTATTAGAGGTCGAACAAGAAAAGCATTTCCATTGGCGTCATGTTTGCCTTCCTAACGGTACAAAACAAGATGGCATCCATATTATCATTCATAGCACAAATAGGCTCATTTTTAAGCACCACCATGGATCGCCCAAGTCATTTATGGAAGACAGAGATCCTCATACGACAAATCTTTCATGGAAAGCAATTTTGAGAGCAGCTCAAGCACTATATTCAATTCATTTTCTTAATGCCACTAGTTAAAAACAATACCTGCGATTGAAAGAGAATTAACAGAAGGCCTTATTTCCTAGATAAGGACAAAACCGAGGATTAGACAATCTATGGGCACTTGCCTCCGTTCGAAACCTTTGACCAAGAATATATGATCTTGGTCCCCATCCTTACCGTAACTATTCTAGGAGAAGTGAGTGAATCATGGACGTATCTTAACCAACCCTCATACATTGCAGATGAACGCTTCTAAATCCAAACATTTCACCACATATGTGCAAGCAATCTCCCTCTAATGATATATGCAAATCAATACGTTCCTACCAGCTATCAGTCCGTGCTTGGGACATGCACCATGAGGGATACCCTTTCTCGTGTTTGTGTCATATCTTAAAATCAAATCAAACTCTGCTCAAAATGACTTGATGATAGCTCTTACAAGCGTACAACGACTGACAAGCAAAGAACTATGGTTTCAAACAACCAACAGTCAAATTCCTAAAGGCAGCAAAGGCTTCATGCCTTCACAAACCTGGGCCGTGAGTGTAGAGCACTACATAGTTGAGACCCCTTGACCCTAGTAACCTTGCCTATTGCATCATCATTCCCTCATCCTGGGTCTTGCTCCAATTCTTATTTCAAAATGTTGAACATATAACAAATCTCACCGACCAAACTCTTAGAATGAAACATAAGCCAATGCTAAAATTCTAGTAACTCAATAATTAACACCCAAAAGAAGCGAACAAATTATAAGCAACCATAAATTGAGACTATGCAATACATTGAGAAGCAATATGCCTGTAGGGAATCCAGTGAATTATTTACATTTTGAAAACCTCTTCGATTCTCTGTTGCTATTATCCCTGCGTGCCAATCATTGGGGACTTACCTGCACCTCTCTGCTTCCAAAAGAGCATGGGTTACCAAACCATCACTACTGATTTTCTGTACACGTCTGTGCAGCTGTGAGATCATAATGATCTAGTCTTTTGGGGTTGCCTGGTCAGAACTGTTGGCAGGATAAAAAGGAGGCCAAGAATAAAAAGTGAAATTACAGTCTTTGCATCATACAAATCCCCCACAGAGTCCAGCTGCCCTAAGGTAAGGCCAGCCTACAAACGCAAATAAAAAAGTGACTATTAGTATCAAATCACCAACACACAGCAAAAAAAAATCTGATTTCATGAGAGATTAAAGACTTACACGCACTGACAAAAAAGAAGCAGGAACAAGACCAAAAAGTGTTGCCAGGAAAAATGTATGATATGGTATGTTGACGATTGGGGATGCAAAGTTGATGAAGGTGTTTGGCAGGGTTGGTGTCACCCTCAGGAAGAGCATGTAATTCAAAAGCCTTCCTTCCCTTTTGGCCACCTACACATCAGATAGTTCAAGAGTCAAAGTTAGATGATAGATCACTATTGATTCATTGTTCCTAGGTATTAAGAAGCTGAAATCTGAAGTGCTATATGACAAGTTAGTTGCCAATCACATCAAATAAAACAAGCCATAAGTAAATAACTTTCACAAAAGTAACTGTGTTACAACCACAAAAAAGGATCAATCAGGGCCTTAGACATCTTAAAGCATTAATTTTTGCCTGAAACAAAAGTGTCTCATACGATCACACAGAGATCAAATAGATTCAGCTGCCAGCTACCTCTGGACCCAGAACAAGGATATCATAACGAAGAAGAGAAAAAACCAAGTAGAATCAAATACAGTCCTTGAATGAGAGGACGTGCTTTAGTCTATTCAATGAAGAATAGAACAAAGCAAATAAAAATAAATCCAGTCCTTGAATGAGAGAATGTGCTTTAACTTAGCTCGGGAAAACATAAGTCCTATTCGCAAGAATAAAAGACTTTATCATCAAGCTGTCACATCCTGCAAATATATGAAATTAAACTGTTTTAAGACAAATAGTAAAGCACCTTCAAGAAACAAACAAAACACGGACGCTAGAAGCTTTGTTTGTAAGATTCCAACGGAGTGCCATAGGATCTAAATAGAATATGCACAGATCATCTATGAATACAGACTCAATAGATAAGTAGGTTTAACTTCCTTAAATGTGCATCATATATAAGTAGGCATAACTGCCATAAATGCGCATCATGTCATGTTGAAAAAAGAGAAGCTTGACATCCGAATGCTTCTGGTAAGGTAAAGCAGTAGAAGAGGGTGTTAAAGATCAAAGTGTCTATAGAAGGACTGTAAAATAGAGAAGCAGATACCTCAGCTCGAAAGAAATGAATTTGCTGTGGCCACAACCATACTGCAAGTGGAGCGCCGAATGCTCTTGATAGAAAATAACAAGCTGAAGCACCTGCAGTAGCTGAACATACAACTAAAATAATTCCTTTATAGATTCCAAAAAGTGCCCCTGCCAATAATGAGAAGAATATCGTTCCTGGAATCATGAAAGCTTGCATAAATATATACACTGCTACATAGCCTGTGAGGACTTGGAAGGTATAGTCCTTTGTATATACAGACAAATGTTCCCTGCAAAATGAACCAATGATTTATATATGAAAAAGTAGTGAAAACGTTCCAAATATGATCGATATTCAAAGAATGTTCTTGCAACAAAAACTAGAAATGAACAATCTAGTGCAAATAAATATATGCAGAGCAGAAATATCTCCAGGATGGTCTTGAAAAATAATCGTGAAACAAATGAAGTGAATTGGGACCCAAGAATGCAAGAAAACAGACGTGAAAATTGTCCATCAAGAAAGAGCCCATCTAGATTCCGTATCACGTTAAAAATTGAAGCACAGATATTATCACACAATCCCTCTATGGCATAAAGATTGGACTTTCTATCATATAAATTGAAGCCAGAAACCGTGGAAACGTATAGAAGAAACACTTTAAAAATAGTCCTAATTCAACATTCGTCAAGGTTATAAAACACAGATTATCCATCCTTTACGTGTGATAAGTAGCAGAAAAGAAGCGTACAACATATATACAACGAAAAAGATAAGATCCTATTTGGATTCAAATTCTGTCATCTGACTGTAAATTAGTTTTAAATAAAACATGAATTTGTTAACTCCTCAAGATGTATAAGATGACATTCAATCAATGATCATACTGGACAGCATTAAAACGTCATGATTGATACAATTTGAAACTTGATAACAGATACCATTGCGTTTAAACCCATCAAACCCAAGAGCACCGGTCTAATCAAGTTTAAGGGCAGCAAATGGAAAAGTAGAAAATTGCATTTAAATCTCAACTGCGATAAAACTAGCAAGGAGACAGAAAAAAAACACAATGGAATATGGAATAGAAACGTCTGAACACTGGAAATGCTGAGATACCTACTTCATAACTTGAAGATCAGCCAAGTTCCTGGGAATTTTTAAAGCCTCGGGATCTATATCAGGCATTGTGAAATAGATGAGCAACAACGCCCCACAGAAGGAAAAAAAGATGGCCGCAACAGCAAGCACTTTCCATTGTGGAAGAGGGAACTCCGTGCTCAAATCTTCATATAACTGCTTCTTTCTGCTTTGCTCAGAGGTAGAGAACCTTATCAAGGGAGTGCTGAGAAAAGCCAGCATATTGGAGTACAGGGACATTTGCGATTCCACTCGAGATGCCTCAAGACTCATCTCTCTGTGCAAAAGATCGGTTGACGCCCTTCACCTGCATGTGGAGAAGAAAACGTCTCCTTAATGAGAAGAAAGCTGCTAATCGTATGAAACGCCTTTGCCGCCCTATATTAACAACGGAAAAGTGGATCAATGTCTGAGCAGCGAGGAGAAGATCACGAAGGCATTGGTTGCAATCCTTCGACGAGGATAAGAGAGGTCAGGCCTTCTGATAAGTGCAGTCGACAGAGGTTACGCAGGGTTGAACATGTCGATCTGCTAAAACGAGATAGAGATGCCTGCAACAGTCTGACGCTGGGCCCTCACGAAGGGAGGGAAGAAGAAAAGCGCCAACATCGACGAAGAGGTGACGAAATCAAGCGCCATACTCGACCCTTGCAGCTTAATGGTTAAACGTACGCCGTTCGATCGAGAAGATCCAGCACCGTCGATTCGCTCAACGCGTTTTATTTGGTCTCTATGTGGAATACGTTGTTTCCCTTTTTCTCTTGTTGATAAAGCAAAGTACGTGTCTCCTTTTTTAACATATTCTTCGCTTTTGTTCCCCATTCGTTTGAGTATCATTCCATCAGCAAATGCGCATAAATGGCATACGCTGCACTATGCCCTAAATTGTAATGCCTATTGCCCCACTTTCGAAGAATCACACTTTAAGCAAAATGCACGTGAATGGTCCAACCTCGCGTAACTATCCCAAGTCGTTTGTCTAGGTGGTTGGGCCTCTCGCAGTAACGGTGGCGAGGGTTCAATCCTCACCAGCATCATGTAAGGGACATGTTTAACTTGGAAAGTTGTACCTTGTGGCTAATGTGCCCCCGTTTGTCATGCACCACAGTAGATGTGACCGTAGTTTAACCCAGTTATGTAAACCCTTGTTCTTGTGGGATAAGGGGGGTCCCATGGGTACTATGCCCTTCCTTGTACAGTTGCAATTTCAAAGTTAAAGTCTCAAGGAGTAGGCCTCGGCTGAACCTCCATTAAAAAAAAAAAAACTCGCATAACTAAGTGGTTTGATGCCTTGACTCTTAAAGAGAAAGTCCTGAGTTCAAGTCTTGGTTGTACATGTATCTATGAGTTTCTCAGAGATGGGTGTCTCTGGCTTACAAAGTTGGGTATGTGAGTGTGTTTTCAATTCATTGTACTCTCAAAAAGAAATGCACATGAATGTCCAACAAGCATCGCAAGTCTGAACTCTACCGGAGGAAGTCTCGAGTTCGATTCTCCCTGGTTGGACATACCTACTAGAATCTCCACGTTGACAGGGGCCTCTACCTTATGAGGTTGGGTGTATGTGTTATTTCCAATTCATTGTAACTTCAAAAAAAATGCACGTGAAATGAGGCACCAAGCTAATTGCCTCATAATCACATTTCATGAAAGGCAAGTACATGAGTAAACCAAGATTAAAAGATAGAATATATAGCATTGAGTCCCGTGGAACTACACAAACACAATAGCTTTTCTCTCCATTTATTAAGAGGAAAAGAATGGATGACATTATACAAATTACAATCTATAACATTTTGGATACATTTCATGGAATTGGAGTCAATTCTTTGTTGTATGACATTGGTAAAGAAATTTTTTATAGCCATCATCTATAACAATATAATTTTTAGTTCTCTAGATACACCACAAAATTTCACCTCTCTAAATGCGCCACAGGGAAATGTCAAATCTATAGTAGGAGCCCAACAAGATTTCAGGAGCACCAAGCCTATGAGGACAATAATATGATGGTAGCCAAAGAGTAGGTCCCATGACCTTTGAGCCACCTTGCAATTGATGAATAGGTGTTGAAGATATTCAAGTTCCCCACACAAATACATAGTGTCATGGACACAAAGAAAACCATCTTAAACCTTAGATTCCATGTGAATTTCCTATATCTCATGTTTGGTTTATATTTTTGAGAAACTAATGCTACCATTGTGTCCGAAACGTGCCAAGACTCTAAGATCGACTGTCTATTTCCTGAATTCTGACACCTGAAAGTCTTGTTTCTATTTGATGATATCATCAATGACATCATGAACTCGTAACCGCCCTTGAACCAACCTTGGAAATCCTATATTAGGAGGGGTTGGCCACATTCATTCTCAGTCTTGTCAATGCCAGTCTTGGGAGCTCAAGGGGTCGTGATCACCAAGTAAGTACTTTCAAGTTCCGGTTCAAGTTCTAGTCTTGTCTCTCACTCTAGTCTTGTCTAGTCTTGTATCATGGACATCCTTTCTTGTCCCGTCGTAATCTCATAGTATGAGATCCTTTTGAGTTATTTCTTGTATCTAGATCATCTCCTTGAAGGGGATTCTTGTAATCGAGACATCTTGTTCCATACCTACGGTCCCGGGTTGTGGGATTTCCTGAATCATCTCTAGTTCTGTTTTCCATACCTATCGGTCCCAGGTTGTGGGATGTATTGTATCGGTCACGTATCCTTGTATCATTTTCCCTACGTGGGTGTTCTTGTAATCATAAGTGTGTTTCCAAACTCTTGTCTATTGTAGTTAGCGAGTACAATCTAGTGCTCCCCTAACATTTTGGCAAGACTACCTTCATCGAGGCCAAGCACCATGGATTCCCTATGCAAGGAGATCCAATCTACCATAAAGGACTTGATCGAACATGTCCAAGAGATGAAAAGATTGCTATGACAAGATGATCGATCAGTTTCAAACTATGCCTTGAATATCAAGATGTTGTTTCGTGGAACTACATATCAAGAAGACTACATGGTTAATCAGTTTCAAAGAGGCCTCAATCCTAAAGTCAAATATCTCTTGCTATCCATGCCTCAAGCAAATACCTTAGAGGATGTTATCAATCAGGTAGTTCAATATGAGAATCAATTATTCAAAGAAAGCCAAGTCCAAGAGCTAGAAGTGTTGAATAGTCAAGACACTATTCCTCAAAAATTCAAATCAAGAACTTTTGAAGACCAATAAGTCATTACGAATGATATGGAGCATACAAAGATAATAAGAAGATAAAGGACAAGGAGGAGTTCATGTTCAATAAAGGAGGTCACCTATCAAGATTGAGGATCATGAAGAATTCGAGGTCGTGCATGTATTAGGTTCAAGGATCTCTCAAGGAAGATTGGAATGGCTTATTCATTGGAAAATGTATGACATCACTGATCATAATTGGGAGCTTATAAAAAATCTTCAGAGAGCAAAAATCAAGGTTTGTGAATTCCATAAGAAGAATCCAATGAAATCCAAGCTAGAGAACATGGCCGCTCCTCGTGGAACTCGTCGCTTAAGGGCGAGGTGATGTCATGGACACAAAGAAAACCATCTTAAACCTTAGATTCCATGTGAATTTCCTATATCTCATGTTTGGTTTATATTTTGGAGAAACTAATGCTACCATTGTATCAGGAACGTGCAAAAACCCCAAGATCGACTATCTATTTGCTGAATTCTGACACCTGAAGGTCTTGTTTCTATTTGATGACATCGTCGATGACGTCATGAACTCGTAACCGCCCTTGAACCACCCTTGGAAATCCTATATAAGAACGGGTTGGCCACATTCATTCTCATTCTTGCCAATGCCAGTCTTGGGAGCTCAAGGGGTCGTGATCACCAAGTAAGTACTTTCAAGTTCCAGTTCAAGTTATAGTCTTGTCTCTAGCTCTAGTCTTGTCTAGTCTTGTATCATGGACATCCTTTCTTGTCCTGTTGTAATCTCATAGTACGAGATCCTTTTGAGTTATTTCTTCTATCTATATCATCTCCTTGAAGGGGATTCTTGTAATCGAGACATCTTGTTCCATACCTACGGTCCCGGGTTGTGGGATATCCTGTATCATCTCTAGTTCTGTTTTCCATACCTATCGGTCCCAGGTTGTGCGATGTCTTGTATCGGTCACGTATCCTTGTATCATTTCCCTACGTGGGTGTTCTTGTAATCATAAATGTGTTTCCAAAATCTTGTCTATTGTAGTCAGTGCTATTATAGTCAGCGAGCAAAATCTAGTGGTCCCCTGACACAAAGCCCATCATTAATTCCATACTTTTTTGGCCTTGTTATCAATCTAGATGGCTTGATGGAGAATGCACCATTGAAGAATAGAATATCTGAAGTTGTAAGGGATGGTGCAAATGCAATTAGCTCTATATCTCCATTATTGAGCACTCCATTGCATATATTCCATCTTCTATTGGGTTTAGAGACAATGGTATCAATGGCCCCTTTATTCCTTTTGTACATGAGCAACATATCCTTAGCAATCGCAGTAAGCTTCAACTCTTGATTGAAGACACACTATTGAAGCTCATTCCCACCACCCTCTTTGCAAACCTTTGACATGTTTACAACCATTAAATATATTGCTGAGAGGGTTAGTATAACCATCCTTAACCATGGCACCATTCTGGAACATATAATGCCACAAACAAAAGCCATCTCTAAATCATTTGTGATTCTTGATAGTCAAATAGTTCAAGTTTTGGGAAGCAATCAATCCAATCCAAATAGACTCCTAGGAATAAAAGTTGATGTTGTGTTTAAAATAGTGAGGAATAACATACTTATGGCTCACACCAAACAAACTTTTCCACATATTGCAAACAAGGGATGCCCACAGGAACAAAACCGTAAGGAGGAAGAATAATGTCCCAATAAGTGTTTCTTCAAATTTCTATTCAAAGAGTCGAGAATCTTGAGCCAAACATGGCTGAAAATATCTACCAAATATGGCTGAAAAATTCCAGTCAAACATGGTTAAAAATATCCAAAATTTGCAAAGAAACATGACTAAGAAATTCCAACCATATATGGATAAAAATTTCTAGCCAAATATGGCTGCAAAATGCCAATCAAACATGGCTACAATATTCACAAAAATTGTACTTGGAAGTTATGTGAATTGTCAAAAGGTAAGAATGCCATTGGTACTAAGTGGTTATACAAGATTTAAAGAAAGATGGTAGCATTATTCGCTACAAAACCAGATTGGTTGCCAAAGGTTATGTGCAAAAATATGGTGTTGATTATGAGGAGACTTTTGTCCATGACTAGCATTTGTATTGTGATTGCATTGGCTACCCATCGTGGTTGGAAAATGCATCAATTGAATATAAAAACAACCTTCACGAATGGTGATTTACTAGAAGAGGTCTATGTGAAGAAACCTCTTGGATTTTCTACCTTAATTCAAGAGTATATGGTTTGCTACTTGTGCAAGGCTTTGTATGGACTTAAACAAGATCCACGTGTGTTATGACAAGATACATAACCAGTTAATTGCTCTTGTTTTTAGATGTAGTCTAATTGAAAGCACACTTTATGTATGCAACGATGAGGCTGATCTTATAGTGCTTGTTCATTATGTTGATGGCATTCTCTTGTGTGTTTCATGTGATGAGGAAATTAGCATTTTTATGGATAATTTGTATCATACTTTTAATTTCATATATATTGGTCTTTTAGACTATTATTGTAGAGGAGGTACTGGGGTATCTACTTTTAACAGGAACATGCAGCAAGCACTCCAGTACTTCAACTACTCAAGGGAGGTTCTCCTTAGGGAAATATACCCTTTAACACTTCTGTGAGCAGGTAGATATCAATGATTGCACAGAGTTGTGAATACTCAAGAAAGTATTAATGACAAAATGACAATAATGGAAGACCATCCACTCCTTACTTCGAATCAGATGATTACAACATAGGCAAAGGAGATGCTCAAAAGTTCATGCTCTGGGTTAACATGCCACTCCAGAACTAAACAACATCAATACAAGGGATTCTTCCAACCCGTACAATGGACACAACTAGATGCAGACTAGCACTGATCAATACAAAGTATGAAGACTTGCTCTAAGGGAAAGAGCACAAAATACCAATGACTCACACTGAATGACAAAACCAAGCCACTCTCTTCACACTATTGTGTTATTAGCCCTCCACTGGGAAGCCCACGCTCTGTATCCTCACTACAGAGTGACTTCCTACAGTAGGCTTGAAGCCACAAAGTGCAAAGAGAGGACCTTTGTACGTACGTATGTAAATGTGTATATATGAATGTATATATCCCAAATGAACACAAATCCCTTGCTTTTATAGGCTCCAATAGGCCAAGAGGGCCTTGCCGATTCCTCACGTCCACTGATCATGCGTCGGTTGATTACCCAAGATTGGAGGGGTAGATCAAATATTCCACTTGATTTGAATTGGATCCTCAAAAATAGGCAGTCATCATGAATGGTTGGCGGCAATAGTCATTTCTCCACTTTCACTTTTACCACTTACACCTTTACTGTCACTTTTGAATGCAAGCTGAGATCCTCATTTTGTGCTGCCCGTGATATTTGAATGACCCTGAGAAGCACATCCTTCACCTAATTTTTGTAGTAGTTTTTGATCCTTCATATTAAGTGGGTGGTGTGGGAGGTGAGTTGTGGGGAGTTGAGAGAGATTATGGGGTTTGTGGAGGGTTGAGGAGGGGTGTGGAGTTGTGTGGAGTTGTGTGGGATTTGTGGGTTGGGTGGGAATAGGGGGTGAGTTGTGGGGAGTTGTGAGGGTTTTTGGGGTGTGGTCAAAAAGTGATCCAAGATCTCAAAGTTATTATTGCACCATTGGAAAGTACTCGTCGAGAGCTTTCCAACGATATATAACACTGTAGGGTTTGGTTAAGAAATGATCCTCCAAATATCCATCCAAACTGGTCAGAACTTTGTCTAGTACATGTTGTCTCATACCTCCATGTAAAAAAATCGACGGGCGCATTGGATAGTCCATCCCCCTCTCATGGCATAGATTTGGGATCGATTCCTCCAAAGCGCACGTGGCAAAAGACCTTTTGAATCCTTTTGACAAGTTGATTCGTGAACCCCTTTTTTTTTCATACGATAATTGACGCGTGGGGGTTTGTGGAGGGTTGTGGGGGCGTGGGGGGTTGTGGAGGGCTGTGGAGGGGTGTGTGGGGTTTGTGGGGGGTTGTGGAGAGGTGGAGGGCTTGTGGGGTGGTGGTGGTGTGGAGTGGTGGAGGGCTGTGGGGTGGTGTGGAGTGGTGGAGGGCTTGTGGGGTGGTGGTGTGGAGTGGTGGAGGGCTTGTGGGGTGGTGGTGGTGTGGAGTGGTGGAGGGCTGTGGGGTGGTGGTGGTGTGGAGTGGTGGAGGGTTGTGGGGTGGTGGTGTGGAGTGGTGGAGGGCTGTGGGGTGGTGGTGTGGAGTGGTGGAGGGTTGTGGGGTGATGGTGGTGTGGTGGAGGGTTGTGGGGTGGTGTGGAGTGGTGGAGGGTCGTGGGGTGAGTGGTGGAGGGCTTGTGGGGTGGTGGTGGTGTGGTGGAGGGCCGTGAGGTGAGTGGTGGAGGGCTTGTGGGGTGGTGGTGGTGTGGAGTGGTGGAGGGCTTGTGGGGTGGTGGTGGTGTGGAGTGGTGGAGGGCTGTGGGGTGGTGGTGGTGTGGAGTGGTGGAGGGTTGTGGGGTGGTGGTGGTGTGGTGGAGGGTTGTGGGGTGGTGTGGAGTGGTGGAGGGCTGAGGGGTGGTGTGGAGTGGTGGAGGGTTGTGGGGTGGTGTGGAGTGGTGGAGGGCCGTGGGGTGAGTGGTGGAGGGCTTGTGGGGTGGTGGTGGTGTGGAGTGGTGGAGGGATGTGGGGTGGTGGTGGTGTGGAGTGGTGGAGGGCTGTGGGGTGGTGTGGAGTGGTGGAGGGCTGTGGGGTGGTGGTGGTGTGGAGTGGTGGAGGGCTTGTGGGGTGGTGGTGGTGTGGAGTGGTGGAGGGTTGTGGGGTGGTGGTGGTGTGGAGTGGTGGAGGTTTGTGGGGTGGTGGTGGTGTGGAGTGGTGGAGGGCTGTGGGGTGGTGTGGAGTGGTGGAGGGCTGTGGGGTGGTGGTGGTGTGGAGTGGTGGAGGGTTGTGGGGTGATGGTGGTGTGGTGGAGGGCTGTGGGGTGGTGGTGGTGTGGAGTGGTGGAGGGCTGAGGGGTGGTGTGGAGTGGTGGAGGGCTGTGGGGTTGTGGTGGTGTGGAGTGGTGGAGGGTTGTGGGGTGGTGGTGTGGAGTGGTGGAGGGTTGTGGGGTGGTGGTGATGTGGAGTGGTGGAGGGCTGTGGGGTGGTGGTGATGTGGAGTGGTGGAGGGCTGTGGGGTGGTGGTGGTGAGGAGGGTGGAGGGCTTGTGGGGTGGTGGTGGTGTGGAGTGGTGGAGGGCTGTGGGGTGGTGGTGGTGTGGAGTGGTGGAGGGTTGTGGGGTTGTGGTGGTGTGGAGTGGTGGAGGGTTGTGGGGTGGTGGTGGTGTGGAGTGGTGGAGGGCTGTGGGGTGGTGGTGGTGTGGAGTGGTGGAGGGTTGTGGGGTGGTGGTGGTGTGGAGTGGTGGAGGGCTGTTGGAGCTGGAGGGGGTCGAGGTGATTGTGGGGGCCGCGGGGAAGAGAGAGAGAGGGAAATGCCGCGATACAGACGCCCACATCAAGTCTTTGCACCGTCCCGGTGCAATTCCCGAAGCTGAAAACAAGATAGTGAAGGAAGTTCTTCCTCCTTGACTTAACTCATATAATCCTTCACACTGGAGATATATAAAAAAATAAAAAAATATATATATATATATATATTTTTTAATATATATATTTTTTTTCACACTTTTTTTTTCATAATAAACTGCAATCACTAAATGAAATACAGTAGGTACGGTGAATGAAATGATTCCAATTTACCTTATTCAGGTACTTCTTCACCCTGGAAATATTGACCAGGGGTATCCTCTTACCTTGCAAATCCTCCAGATGTACTGCTCCATGAGGTAATACCTTTACCACCATGTAAGGTCCTATCCATTTGGGTGCCAGTTTGGTTGGAATTGCTGGGACCTGATGCACTAAAACCATGGATCCTTCCTGTACTTCATTGGACCTCAGATACCTGTCATGCAGTCTTTTGCGCTCTTCTTGTGTTACCTGAAGTTTTTGCATTGCTCCTTCTCTGTATTCTTCTAATGCCACCAATCTCTCAATGGGAGGTTCAATTCCAATGGTTTTGGTTCCCATTTCCTTTTTGATAATGAATTCAAATGGGGCCAATGCCTCTTTTCCATATACTAAGCGAAATGGACTCTCATCAGTGGTTCCTCTTCTTGTAGTTCTGAAAGCCCAAATTGCACCGATCAATGCTTGTGCCCAAAAGCTTTGATGATCAAAAGATAATTTGTGCATCAAAATCTTATTGGAGCTCTCTGCTTGGCCATTTGCCCTTGGATAGTAGGCACAAGATTTTTTATGGAAAACCTTGTACCTATCAAATATAAATTGGAGCAGCTGATTTACAAAATGTGTTCCCCTATCACTAGTGATTTCTAGTGGGCAACCAAATCTTGAGAAAATACGTTTATACAAGAACTTAGCTAATGTTAACGCCATGCAGTCCATAGTAGCTTTAGCCTCTATCCATTTAGTTGCATAACATGTGGCCATCAAAATATACTTCTTACCTCCAGGTTGGCCAGTTGGACTAATTGGTCCTATGAAATCAAGACCCCAGCGTTCAAATGGAAGCCATCCTGTAGATATGACTAATGGTTGGAAATTCAATCTGGTTGGCGTAGGAGCACACCTCTGGCTGATGTGGCATTCCTTAGCAAACTTGATCGCATCCTTGTAAATATGAGGCCACCATAGTCCTTTTTGGATGATTCTGCGAGCCAACTCTTCCCCCTTTAGATTCCCTTCACTGTGTGCTGCCTCTAGCAAAAGATTTACCTCCTCTAGATAGACACACTTTCTCAAGATATCATCCTAACAATATTTATATAAATTTCCATTTATAAGCGAATATGCTTTGGCTTTCAGGAGCAATCTTCTCTTTTCTATAGGTGTCAAGTGTTCTGGGAGTTTTCCAGTAGTGAGAACATGGAGAATTCCATCATAAAAATCAGTCTGAATTGCTACTAGGAAGAGATTGCTATCCAGCAGTTCATCATTAATACTTGTTGCCTTCTCGCTCATTGCAGTCTTGGACACTTGATCTGCCATGTAGTGCTCTCTTCATGGCTTAATATGAATATCAAAGTTGAATTCTTGAAAGAGGAGTAACCATCTCCAAATCCTTCCAGCTACTCTAGGCTTGTTTATCAAGTACTTCAAGGGCTGATGGTCGGATATGACTATAAAATGTACACCGAGAAGGTAATGCCGAAAATTCTGAAGAGAAAATACAATAGCCAAGCCTTCCCTTTCGATCGTACTGTAGTTTCTTTCTGCCTGGGTGAGTAGTCTGCTGGTATAGGAGATAGGTCTATCAACCTTGTGTGATGATGGTTGAGCTAGAACTGCACCAACAACATGAAGGCTGGCATCTGTATGCACATGAAACTCTAATGACCAGTTAGGAACACTTAAAAGTGGAGCAGTACATAACCTCATTTTCAGTTCACATAATGCTTTCTCAGCTTCAGCACTCCATGAGAAAGGGACCTTTTTACTGGTAAGCCTTGACAAGGGCTTAGCTATTTCTGAGTACATTCGTATGAACCTTCTATGGTATCATGCATGACCCAAAAAACTTTGCACTTCCTTTGGGCTTTGTGGAATAGGCATGGAAAGGATAGCAGTAACCTTTGCAGGATCCACCGTTATCCCTTCAGCAGATACTATGTGACCGAGAAGAGAGCCCTTAGTGACCAAAAAGTGGCATTTAGCAGGATTTAGCTTCAAACCTGTTCTAAGACATTGCTCAAAGATTTCTTTTAGATTTTCCAAATGTTCATGGAAATCTTGAACTGCTGCTCTTCTATCTGTGCCTGAAAATACTGAAAAGTCATCCATGAAAATGCATAGAAAGGTTGTCAACCATTTGCCCAATATCAGATACATTGTTCTATTAAATGAAGCTGGTGCATTCTTCAAACCAAAAGCCATGCGGGTATAAACATAAGTGCCCCATGGAGTAACAAAGGCTGTTTTGTCCCTATCATCAGGATGAATCACTATCTGATTGTAGCCACTAAAACCATCCAAGAAGCTATACAAAGTGTGACCGGCTACTTCCTCAAGTACTTGCTCTGAAAAGGGATGAAGAAATCCATCTTGAACAGTCACTTTATTTAAGGCACGAAAATCAACACAAACTCTTATCTTTCCACTATTTTTCTTGGGTACAATAACCATAGAAGAAAGCCACCTAGAATGTTCTACTGGAACAATTATACCTGCTTCTTCTAGTTTTGTAACTTCCAACTTTACCGCCTCTGCATATTTTGGATTGAGTCGATACGGCCTACTTCTTGCAGGCGCGGCTCCCTCAACTAAGGGTATTCTGTGTAATCCAAGCTCCTCTGGTATCCCTGTTAGATCTTTGTAGGACCATGCGAAGACATTTTTGTAGGAAAAAAGTAAAGAAGTTACCTTCTGCAGTAAAGGAGGATGATGCCATAGCCAAGAGGCCAAGTGGACTACTTGAGGGTTCTCTTCATCCCCTAGATTTATTTCTTGAACTAGTGTTTCTTGACTAGTCTTGTTTGAGAAATCATCTCCACTGTATGCAGGAGTGGACTTTAACTTATATTCTGCAATATGTTCTCTGGTCCATCCTTGAGGTATATCTGAAAAGGGGTGATCTTCTCTGCATTCAGGCTCATAACCTTTCTGTTCTGAAACCTCTATAGTTGTTGCCCCTTCAGCATTCGTAATCTCCTGCAAGCTCTCATTCTTCAACTCCTTGGGAACCTCATGGCCTTTTCCTGTAACTCCTTCATCTGCAACTTCTTCCTCTATTTCATTGATTTCCACCGTGCAACATTCTACACTTTCCATCATCCAATTCAATAATGTATCTTCTTCTTGGGGTAGAGAGGGCATTACCTGAGTGTCCACAGTATACCCAGTAGTTTTCCCTGAGTCAAATCCTTCTTCCAAATGTAGTTGCAGTTGGCTACTGGTGCTTGTGGAAATCCATACTTTGTTTTTCCCCCAATCTTGCAAAGCTTTTGCTTGCCTTAGCCAAGGTCTCCCCAGGAGTAAAGGGTAAGAAGTCTCTTGTGGAAGTGCAATAACAACAAAATCTAGAACAAAGTGGCAACCCTGTACTATCATCAGTACCTTTTCAATAATGCCAAGAGGCGCAACGTGATGTTGATATGCTAGTGTAACTGTGAATGGTGCCATCTTGGTGGGGTTCAAATTCAGTTTCTTCATTGTGAAATCTGGCATCAAATTGATACCAGAGCCTCCATTTATGATCACACCTGTGAGAGCTTCATTCTTTATACAAACATATAATCTTGAGCTTTGGTAGTCTGCTAAGGGTGCAGGGGGAAAATCAACCATGAAACCATCTATACTAGGTGATTGGATCAAGTGAGCAGAGTGTATAATCTTCAATAAGTCATTTCTTATTTTTGAATCCATCCTTATAAGTTCGTATAGACTAACCTTGTGATGAATACCTTTCAAGATCTGTTCAATGTTTACCTCATGAGTTTCTTCTTGCAAAGTTGTTGGTTGGTCCCTTAGAGAAGTAGCCATCCTTTCATAAGCTCCTTCAATTTGTTCTTGGCCCTTCCACCCAGACTTCTTTTCCTCTTCTTTATCTTGGACTCCCTCTTGTTCTTCTCTATGGGTTGTTGCCGCTTGTCTGGCTCTAGTCATCATGGGTATTGAAGAAGATGAAACAGCATAAGACTGAGTGGTCCTACCTTCTTCTTGTGGAGAGACTGCAATCATGTGGATTGGAGCAGGATGGCTTCTTGGGCAATCTTTGGTGTAGTGATCCTTAGCCTCGGGACAATGCTGACAAGGAGGTGCATCTTCTGGAAGGGAACACCTGTTTTGCATACGACCATACTCACCACAACGGTAGCACATCAAAGGCCTATTATATCTGGGCTTCGTTGGTCTGCTCTCCTCTCTATTAGGTGCATTTGAAGTACTAGCATAATATGAATCCAAAGCTTGAGAGTTACCTCGTTGCTGTGTACCCTTGAGGTAGTAACAGTCTCTAGCTTCATGGCCATCCTTTCCACAAAATTGACAACTTACCTTGTTAGGACAATTAGCATTGGAATGCCCATTGTTGTTACATATTGTGCACCAAATTTGCCTTCTTATATCTTGAGTGGTCCGCAAATCTTCTAACTCACGGCGAAGTTGGGCTACTTCATCATCAGTGCGACGCAGTGGTGGCAAGATCTTCTCTTCCTGTTGATTTTGTTGCATTCTCAATGCCTCCAGTTCCTTCCTCAGTTGCCCAATAGGGTCTAGTTCTGGAGCATAATTCGATTGTGTATCCCCTTCAAAATGTTGCCTAGCTTCTTCAATGCGTGATGCTGCTGCAAAAAAATCATTGAGGGTCGCATCCAATCTAAGAGACTCACGTAGCTTCTGCTGAGATGACCTGGGCAGAGCTTTTTCTATCCATTTTTTAACCAAGAAGTCACCTAGAGCATGTGGGAGACGTGCAACAAGTGCTTTTGTTCTAATGTGAAGTTCATGAAAGGATTCACCTGATCTTAGCCTTAGATTCTCGAGCTGGTCTAAAGCTCTTTCGGAGGAGTCACTAGGTCGAAATGTCTGTGAGAATGCGATCTTCAGAGCCTCCCATGTAGCAAAATGGCCATCTGCATATTGACTGTACCATTTGTCAGCAAGGCCTTCCAATGTGGATGGGAAGAGTACCATCATTGCATCCTCTCTATTCTGCAGACCTCGTCCACGGCATAAGGAGATGAACCTCCTCACATGATCATCAGCATCCTCATAAGCTTGTCCCTTGAAGGTAGGGAACTTAATATTGAGTCTAGAGAGTAAATGAGAGAGATCCTCCATTTGCACTGGTGTTTCTTCTGACGTATCTGAGGAGAAGTCTAATAGATAAATTCAAAGAGGGTAGAGGGGAGGTAGGTTCACTAGTTGAAGATATAGCTGACTTGTTAAGGCTCCTTCGTATACGAAGAGGCTCCTTATCTGCTCGCGTATGGGTCATGGACCTACTTGCAAATGCAATAGGGCAAAAATATTGAAAAGGAGGACTATTTACTATCCTCAGGGCCTCTCACAGAAATGCAAGGATCCCAGCGGGTGTGCCAAACTGTAGAGGAGGTACTGGGGTATCTACTTTTAACAGGAACATGCAGCAAGCACTCCAGTACTTCAACTACTCAAGGGAGGTTCTCCTTAGGGAAATATACCCTTTAACACTTCTGTGAGCAGGCAGATATCAATGATTGCACAGAGTTGTGAAGACTCAAGAAAGTATTAATGACAAAATGACAATAATGGAAGACCATCCACTCCTTAGTTCGAATCAGATGATTACAACATAGGCAAAGGTTTTCATAATTTTGTGCTTCATCAAATGAAACAGGCTCAATCTCATCATAGAGACTAGATGTAGCCATAGCATAGCAATTTGATGCAAAAGAGGCACTATGAGAGCCTCAACCAGTACCATATGAGAGAGGTGCATCTAATTTGTTGTCGCACAAAGTTTGCACCAACCATTTTGGCATAGTTTTTGCCTCCTCAATATCAGCTCTCTCATCAACAAGTGCATCATGTAAATCTGCATCAGAAATAGAATGATATCCATCATCACATGAAACCTACAATGGCTAAGAAGTTGCCTCATTAGGACCAGCACTAGACTATCCACCTATGAAAAGAGGCAGCAAAGTATCATACATGTCTTTGGAGCTAACAGATATCTCCTTCGTACATAAAAGTAAAGGTTGAATAACGTCTTCCACAAAAACAACATCATGGCTAACCAAAATGCATTTAGACTATGAGTGATGTAGACCATAGCCTTTGCTTTCAGAACTGTACCCAAGAAAAATCCATTTTACTGCTTTATCATCCAATTTCCTACGATGTTGTTTAGACACTAATGCATATGCCAGACAACCAAAAACATGTAGATGAGCAACTGATGGCTTGTGACCATGCCAAGCCTCATATGGAGTGATAAATTGCAGTGCTTTAGTGGGACACCGATTAAGTACATATGCTGCACACATGACAACCTCAAGCCAAAAACTATGTGGTAAAGTCTAACTCTTGACCATAAACCTCGCCATCTCCATGAGTGACCTTCTCTTCAATTCAACAACTCCATTCTATTGAGGTGTATACAGCACTGTACACTGATGTTTTTTCCCAAGTTCAGCCAAAAATGCATTAAAGTCAAAAGTCATATATTCCCCCCCTTGATCACAACAAAGGGTGCCCATTTTACATGTTGATAGATTTTCAACCAAAATCAGAAACTGTTTGAAGCACATAAACACTTCGGACTTTGCCTTCAAAGGATGTACCCATGCATGCCTAGAAAAATCATCGATGAAAGTCAAGAAGTAAAGATAGTTCCCAAAAGAAGATGTTTGCATAGGACCACATACATCACTATGAAAAAGCTGTAATTTATGAGTAGCCCAAACTGAAACATCTTTTGAGAAGGAGGAACGATACATTTTTCCCAAAATACAGCCTTCACATACATTTTTACCGGGTGCCTTAAGTTTGGGCAAAGAGGACAGCATTTCAGATTTCTCTAGGTGTAGCAAACTAGCAAAATTCAGATGACCAAAGCGTACATGCCAAAGCTTTGCATCTAACATAGCTTAAGAATCATGTTCTACACATGTTGAATCATTCACAGATCTTTCATAGTCTATGAGATTATACAAACCACGACATAAAATGCCAGAAGCAATAATCATGTCGCCATTTGACAGATCATGAACTATACACTTGTCATCAACAAATTTCACAACCAAGACAATCTTGGCTAAAGCCGAAACTGAACACTTTTTCTTCTTAGACCATTCAAAACAGTCTGCACAAGTGAGCTATCTGGTATAGTTTCATCAATAGAAATCAATTGTTCCTTCAAGTCTTTGATCTTTGTTAGAAAATTTTCCATAGAATCATCTTCATTCATATGCTCACTCTCTAACTGCTTTCGGAGGTAAGGAACATGAGCCTCATTCCTAGCCTGGTAAAATGTCATAAGTGTATCCTAGGCATCCTTAGCGATTCTGCAAGAGCAAATGTGAGGAATAATGGCACATTTGACAAGCATGGCTATCAATGCATGTGCCTGAGCATCTCTTCCATCCCAACGAATTTGCTTTGTAGTAGGTGCAATAGAAACCGCAGCACGAACAAGAATCTGAAGAATATCAACATCTTCAACGCCATCTGCATCAGCTTCAATACTTGTATTTGCATGTTTTCAACACCCTATACAATGTTCCATAGTCCTTCTACAACCAATACATGTCACATCATATAAGCCCACAACGGGTAATTGGTACCATCCAACTTATCCTCAACAGATAACATACGAAATACATCATTACTTTCAGCCATGGCCATTGACTAAAATACCCTCATGCAAAAAAATGACTATATTTGAAAAAGTTGAACAGAGGTACCTAGCGAAATCTACTAAACCTGTAGCAGACTCTCAGACGCTTATACTGGAGAACCGAAACTAGTATATATCTTTGGCACAAAAGGACAAAATAGCCTGCATAAGTGCTGCAATAGTGCGCTCAAAGGCCAAAACGAGCTCAGATCGCGATTTCGGCACTACAAAACTAAGTTGTTTTGATCTCCTAATCACCCTGAGTATGGGTACCGAATTTCTTGCGATTTTGAGACTGTGATTGGAGGGGTGTCGACAACGCCTTAGATGAAGCGATGACCTACTCTGATACCAATTGTTGGAGTTAGACATCTACGGAAGCATGCAAACAGCACAAGGAAGAAGAAGAAGCTTGGAGCACAACACACAATATTGAATGTATTACCACTAGAATGTACAAAGATAAGTATCCTGTTAGGGAAATAGGCATATTTACAAGCCGGGGGAAAAAAACCTCCTAAAGAGGGAAAAAAGTACCCCGACGGTCCTAGAGTGTTCATACACATCACCACACCTAAATATATCAACATAGGATACATCACTGCTTTCAACCATGGCCACTGACTAAATTACCCTAATGTAGAAGAATGAATGTATCTCAAAAAGTTGAAAAGAACTACCTTGTTGAGCTTTGCTAGACATGTAGGAGACTTTCAACCGCTTGTACTGGTGAATTGAAACCTGTATATATGTTTGACACAAAAAGATGAAATTATGTGCATAAGGGTTGTAATAGTGCATTCAGATGGCGAAACAAGCTCAGATTGCGATTTTGAAACCACAAAGCAAAGTTATTTTGAACTCCTAATCGTCTTGAGTATGCTCACCAATTTTTGTGTGATTCTGAGACTATGAACGAAGGGGTGTCGACGATGCCCTAGATGAAGTGACGACCTACTCTAATACCAATTGTTGGAGTTTGATGTCTGCAGAGGCACACAAATAACATAAGGAAGAACAAGAAGCTTGGAGCACAACACACAATACTGAATGTATTACCAAGAGAATGTACAAAGGTAAGTAACCCATTAGGATTATGTGTATATACAAGATGGGGGAAAAAAACCTCCCAAAGAGGAAAAAAAAAACCCCGACGATCCTAAGTGTGTCCATTCACATCACTACTGAAATATATCAACAATATCTTTGTCGCCATCACTCTATGAATGATATCTATGTTGCACCATCAACATCATCTTCTACAAAGCCTTCTTGTGCATTCCTCCATTTGGGTTCTATAGGGAAATTGTGTGATGCTAGAAGACCTCTATTTTGGCATTGAAACCCAATGTCCCAAAATTTTATGCCCTACCTATCCTCATGGAGTTGCATCTTAAGGCAAGGATTGATGGAATTAAAGGAGATTTTGCATTCATAGAAAATTCCAAAGGAGGAAAAATTGACTCTTTAAAAGATGGGGACAAAAAGAATAATGACAAAAAAAGTTCAACTTAGAATGCTTTCACTTCAAGAATAAAGCCACATAATTCAGGATTTTCGCATCAAGAAGGTAGAAGAAAAAAATGATTGCTCAAAAGGTAGCAACTACAAGGAGGCTGCCAACACTACAAACACAGAACTTGAGTTATTTGTAATGATAAAGGAGGTATGATCCTTTGCTAAAGATTCAGGGAAAGATGATTCATGGGTTCTCCACAATCACTACTCTCATCACATGATGAGCATAAAAGACCTTTATACTTTTTTATAGCCTCCAAAGGAACCCACCACAATAAAGGTAGGCAATAATGCAAGATGTCATGTAGAAGGTGTTGGAGATAGATGTCTGCGGAAGCACGGAACAACACAAGGAAGAAGAAGAAGCTTGGAGCACAACACTCAAGACTGAATGTATTACTAGACAATGTACAAAGATAAGTAGCCCATTAGGGCAATAGGCGTATATACAAGCCGGGGTAAAAAAACCTCCTAAAGAGGGAAAAAAGTGCCCCGATGGTCCTAGTGTGTTCACACACATCACTACCTAAATATATCAACAAATCCCCCCTGGGAGTGATGCGGTGAACAAGGAGCTGGCACTCATGTATAAGGAAGTGCCAAGCTATGTGGAAATCACTCCACAAAAGGAAGTAAGCCCAAAGCTTTGCGGAAAGCTTCAAACTTCTCCCTAGGCAGAGCCTTCATGAAAAGGTCTGCAATGTTCTCCTGCGTGGGCACATATTCCAAGCTGATCTCCCCAGCAGAGAACCTCTCCCTGACATAGTGATAATGCACCTCAATGTGCTTAGTGCGAGCATGGAACATAGGGTTCCTCGCAACTGCCAATGCGCTCTGACTGTCAGTGAAGATGGTGGTGGTAGAAGACTGGCCAACACCCAAATCAGCATAAGGCGTCTGAGCCACACACACTCAACACTCGTTGTGAAAGCTGCCCTATACTCAGCCTCACAACTGGAAGTGGCCACAGTAGGCTGCTTCTTGCTCAACCAAGATATACATGAGCTACCAAGCATGAAGCAAAAACCAATGGTGGACACACGAGTGTCATAGCAACCAGCCCAATCTGAGTCAGAAAAAGCATGCAAATCTGGCGGTAGTGATCCCCCCTTGGGATAAAACAACCCAAGTAGCCGAGTACCACTCAGGTAGCGAAAGATGCGCTTAACCGCCTTCCAATGCGTGACTCCTGGGCAATGCATAAACCTGCTCATTTGTGAGACAGCAAACTGAATATCTGGGCGAGTAATGCATAAGTAAATCAAGCATCCAACAGCCCGCTGATAGAGAACAGCATCAAATGCATCTCCAACATCATGAAGAGGCAATCGTAAACCTGTCTCCATAGGAGTGGCAATAGGCTTACAGTCTTCAAGGCCAAAACGCTGCAATAATGTGTCAATATATTTCGTTTGACACAAAGCCATTCCACCATCAACTTGCATAAACTGAATGCCCAAATAGTGATGCAAATGCCCCAAATCAGACATCTCAAATGAGGCATGCAAATCAGCCTTGAAATCAGCAATATGCGTCTCAATAGGACCAGTGAGCAGCATGTCATCAACATAGACAACAATGATCAGAAGCACATCATTAGCACGCTTAACATATAAGGTGCTTTCAGTTGGACTTTTCTCAAAACCATGTGCAATCAGATAGGCATGTATCTTCTCATACCAAGCACGTGGTGCTTGCTTTAAACCATATAATGCCTTCTTTAACTTGCACACCTGGTTTTCATGCCCTTTCTGCACAAAGCCACGGGGCTGAAAAACATACACTTCTTCATGCAAGTCACCATACTTTGTGTTGATGAAGTCTTGCCTGACAATTCACTTGTGGAGACTGTTCTGAATGATCTTCCTGATTCATACCAGAGTTTTGCTTCTACTCTTTGTTTGATGATGAAAGGCAATCCAAATGCCTTAATATTTGAGGAGTTAGTCTCTGTTCTGTTGTAGGAAGATCAATCTAGGCAGAACAGGTCCATTATGCATGTTGCAGATCAAGCTTTCCTGGCTAGTCAAAAGGACAACTTCTATTAGTAAGCAAAAATCTGCTAATTCTGCACAATCAAAGAAGGAAGACAGAGAAGAGAAGAAAAAAAAAAAAAAAAAAATTGTTTTGCAAGCACTGTAAAGCAAATGATCATTTCATAAAGAATTTTCCAAAACTGACAGCAAAAGAGGCAAAGAAAAAAGAGCCTGGAGTGGTTGTTGCAGAGACCTCTACACCAAAAATAGAGTCTTCTATTCAAGTGCAGAATGAAGAATGGGTGTTTACTATTGTTTCTAGTTTTGATCCATCCTCTCTTGAACAATGTATGTCTATAGTAGACTCAGATCTTTTGTACTTTGATAGTGGAGCAACCAAACATATTACCTCGCAGCGCAGTTTCTTCACTTCACTTGAGCCTTCCCCTATAGGGAATACTATCACATGCGCCAACAACCCCTCTTATCCTATCATGGGAGTTGGTAAGAACATTCTGACTACTACTGATAATAGTTCTTTCACATTGTCGAATGCTCTATTTGTGCTAGGGATCAAGAAGAATCTGTTATGAGTTTCAGCTTTAGCCAAGATTGGCTTGGTTGTGAAATTTTTTGATGAGAGATGTATAGTTCATGATTTGTCAAATGGCAATGTGATTATTGCTTCTGGCATTTTATGTCATGGGATGTATACGCTCATAGACTATGAAAGATCCATGAATGATTTAGCATGTGTAGCACATGATTCTCAGGCTATATTAGATGCAAAGCATTGACATGCATGCTTTGGTCATCTGAATTTTTCTAGTTTGCTATGCCTATAGAAATATGAAATGGTGTCCTCTTTGCCCAAACTTGAGGCACCTGGTAAACATGTTTGTGAGGGTTGTATTTTGGGCAAAATGCAGGGTTCATCCTTTCCAAAAGTCCGAAGTGTTTATGTGATTCAAACAGTTTTTGGTTTTGGCTGAAAATCTGTCAGCATGTAAAATGGACACCCTCCGTTCTGATGGGGGGTATATATCTTCTGACTTTAATGCATTTCTGGTTGAATGTGGGTTTAAACATCATTGTAAAATTCTGTATACACCTCAATAGAATGGAGTTGTTGAACGGAAGAACATGTCACTGATGGAGATGGCGAGGTGTATGGTCAAGAGTCAGTCTTTACCACATAGTTTCTGGCTTGAGGCTGTCATCCATGCAGCATATGTACTTAATAGGTGTCCCACTAAAGCATTACAATCTATCACTCCATATGCGGCTTGGCATGGTTGTAAGCCATCTATTGCTCGTCTACGTGGTTTTGGTTGTCTGACATATGCATTAGGGCCTGAACAAGAACGCAAAAAATCGGATGATAAAGTAGTGAAATGTATTTTTGTTGGGTACAATTCTGAAAGCAAAGGCTATCATCTGTATCATCCACAGATAAAATGGATTTTGGTTAGCCATGATGTTGTTTTTGTGGAAGATGATATTCAACCACTACTTTCATGTACTAAGGAGACATCAATTAGCTCCGAAGACATGTATGATACTTTGCTGCCACTTTTTATAGGTGGACAGTCTAGTGCTAGTCCTAATTAGGCAATTTCTCAGCCTTTATAGGTTTCATGTAATGATGCAGATCATTCTATTTCTGATGCAGATTTCCATGGTGCACTTGTTGATGAGAGAGTTGATATTGAGGAGGCAAAAACTATGCCAAAATGGCTGATGCAAACTTTGTGTAACAGCAAATTAGATTTGTCTCTATCATACTATACTCGTTTAGGCTCTCATAGTGCCTCTTTTGCATGAAATTGCTATGCTATGGCTGCCTCTAGTTTTTGTGATGAGAATGAGCCTGTTTTGTTTGATGAAGCACAAAATTTAGAAAATTGGATAGCTATTATGCAATCTAAATATGATGCTATAATGAAAAATGGTACCTCGTCTTTATGCAACTTTACTCCTGGCAAGAAGGCCATTAGCACTAAGTGGGTATACAAGTTTAAGCATAAGACTGATGGAACAATTGACAAGTATAAGGCTAGGCTTGTTGCAAAGGGTTATGCTTAGGAAAGGCATTGATTTTGATGAGACCTTTGCTCCTACTTGCCAAACGATTATTGTTCGTAGCATCCGTGCACTTGTAGCTCAAAATGGTTGGAATGTACATTAGTTGGACATTAAAACTGCATTTCTAAATGGTGACTTGCATGAAGAAGTGTATGTTTTTCAGCCGTGTGGCTTTATGTAGAAAGGGCATGAAAACCAGTTGTGCAGGTTAAAGAAGGCATTAGATGGCTTAAAGCAAGCATCATGTGCTTGGTATGAAAAGATACATGCCTATCTGGTTGCACATGGTATTGAGAACAGTCCAACAGAAAGCACCTCATATGTTAAGCGTGCTAATGATGTGCTTTTGATCATTCTTGTGTATGTTGATGACATCTGCTTACTGATCCTCATGAGAAGCAAATTGCTGGTTTTAAGGCTGATCTGCATGCCTCATTTGAGATGTCTGATTTGGGGCATTTGCATCACTATTTGGCCATTCAATTTATGCAAGTTGATGGTGGAATGGCTTTGTGGCAAATGAAATATATTGACACATTATTGCAACATTTTGGCCTTGAAGTCTATAAACCTATTGCTGCTCCTATGGAGATAGGTTTACGATTGAGTCCATGATGTTGGAGATGCATTTGATGCTGTTTTCTATCAGTAGGTTGTCAGATGCTTGATTTACTTATGCATTACTCGATCAGATATTTAGTTTGCTATCTCACAGATGAGCAAATTTATGCATTGCCCAAGTGTCAAGCACTGGTAGGCAGTTAAGCGCATCTTTCGTTACTTGAGTGGTACCGGACTACTTGGATTGTTTTATCTCAAGGGGGGATCACTACCGCGAGACTTACATGCTTTTTTTGACTCTGATTCGGCTAGTTGCTATGACACTCATGTGTCCACTAGCAGCTCTCGCTTCATGCTTGGTAGCTCTTGTATATCTTGGTTGAGCAAGAAGAAGCCTACTGTGGCCACTTCCAGTTGTGAGGCTAAGTATAGGGAAACTTTGACAGTGTCTGTTGAGTGTGTGTGGCTCGGACGCCTTATGGCTGATTTGGGTGTTGGTCCCACCATCTTCACTGACAGTGAGAGTGCATTGGCAGTTGCGAGGAACCATGTGTTCCATGCTAGCACTAAGCACATTGAGGTGCATTATCATTATATTAGGGAGAGGTTCTTTGCTTGAGAGATCAGCTTGGCATATGTGCCCAAGCAGGAGAACATTGTGGACCTTTTCACGAAGGCTCTACCTAGGGAGAAGTTTGAAGCTTTCTGCAAAGATTTGGGCATACTTCCTTTTGTGGATTGATTCCACATAGCTTGGCACTTCCTTACACATGAGTGCCAGCTCCTTGTTCAGTGCATCACTCCAAGGGGGGATTTGTTGATATATTTAGGTAGTGATGTGTGTGAACACACTAGGACCATCGGGGTACTTTTTCCATCTTTAGGAGGTTTTTTACCCCCGGCTTGTATATACGCCTATTGCCCTAATGGGTCACTTATCTTTCTACATTCTAGTGGTAATACATTCAGTATTGTGTGTTGTGCTCCAAGCTTCTTCTTCTTCCTTGTGCTGTTTGCATGCTTCCGCAGACCTTGAACTCCAACAGTGGAGTCAATGATTCACTATGCAGGTAAACACATGAGTACTTGCAACTTTATGAGATTTTGACATTGGTCATATGCTCATTTTGCAAAGGATACTTTGGTAATTTTTTTCTAGATTTTTTAGTTTTATCAACTATAGAGTGGTTGATTTACTCCTTGATACACATATTGGTGTGAGCACATTTATTCTCACATAATCCTTTTAGTTGTTCATTTTTGTTCATTAAGTTTTTCTTCTGGGAAGACTATATCCTCTCCCAGAATCTGACACTTGTTCATCCTTCTTTGAGCCTTAATGGTGTTTTGACTCTTCTAGCTCCATTATCATTCTATTCAATTCTCTACCATCATGACATCAAAGGTCTCAAGCACGTCTGGCGGATCAGGGTCTAGTGCCAGTGTTCCGAGGAGGAGCTATAACTTGAAGGGCAAAGATCATTTTGAGATCCGAAAATATTATGGCACAAACTTTGCTCTATGGAAGAATCACATTAAAGATGTGCTGATTTAGAGGAGGCAATGCAAGTCAGAAAATGGAATCTCAAAGAAGCCTATTGACATGGACGAAGATGATTGGGATGAGTTAGATGAAATGGCCAGGTCTACCATTTGATTGAACCTGGCAGATAATGTTTACTTCACAGTATTAGACTATGAAAGTGTAGAGGAGCTTTGGAAGAAGTTATGCAATACATATGAAAAAGAGATGACATCAAATAAATTTTATCTAATGAGAAAGTTCTATGACCTTCACACGAAGGACACAGATAGCGTTGCTTCTCATCTAAATGAGTTTGATGCTATATTATCATAGTTATAGGCTCAAAAAATGGATATGGATAATGAGATGAAAGCAGTCTTGTTGTTATGCACCTTGCCATCATCATGGGATATGTTTTGCACAGCTATTAGCAATAGTGCACCTGGTGGTAAACTGTTCTATGATGACATGGAGCACTCTTGAGTGAGGAGATTCATATAAAATCTATGCTTGGCACTTAGAGTGGATATGTATATAATGTTCATGATTCTTACCAAGGAAAGAATTAGCAATGTGGCAAGAGCAAGAACAAGGAAAAGATTGGTCAATAGAATAAGAGTAGAAGTAAATCAAGGAAGATGGATATCAATGCCATTATTTTCATAAGAAAGGGCACATAAAGAAAGATTGTTATGCATTAAAATATGCTAAAGGTAAAGGAAAGAATGTTGATGGGCATGTTAAATAGCTACTTGCACCATCTACTTCGACTATGAATATTGAAGAAATTAATGCTATTTTTGATGATGCTGATGTGTTGACACTTGATAGTACTGTGCCAACTGAGGCTCTTATGGCTGATTCTCTTTCACACACATGGCTGCTAGATTTTGGTGCTTCTTTCCATGCGACACCACACAAAGAATGGTTCAGTAATTATGCAGCAAAGTCTGTTGGTACCGTGAGACTTGGTGACTTTTACCAGTGCAACCTTGTGGGGATTGGAGATGTGATTGTGCAATTCATTGATGGTTCAAAATTTACTATGCATAATGTACACCATGTACCTCAATTATCATGTAGTTTGATGTCAGTTGGTCAACTTGATGACCTTGGTTACAAGGTGGTCTTCTATGCTCAATCCTTTTGCATATCAAAGGGAAATATGGTTATTGCAAAAGGAAGAAAAGTTGGCTCACTTTATCCTTTATTTGTATAATAGAAAGAACACTTTTTAATTGGTACTCAACAACCTACCGCTTGTATTTTGCATTGCCGTTTGGGCCATATATCACATAGTGGAATGGAAAATCTTTCTTGTTCTGGCTACTTATGTTGTATATTATGGAATCATGGAAGGTTAAATGGATTTTTAATGTTTTTAAATTTCCAGAAGGTTTTAATGTGGTTGTGTTTGATCTAGCAGGGATGCGTATAAATAAATAAATTTGAAGATTAAATCGAAGACTTCTAGAATAAGTTATATTTAGGTTTAACTGGTTGTAAAAGTAGTGGTTCGCTTTGAAAGCGACGCTTTTTGTAAATAAAGTAGTTTTTCCTAAAAGTCGCTTCTAAAGGCGACGGCTCTCATGTAACTTCTATTTTCAGGATGTAATAGAAATAAACCTATAAATACGGGTACTTTGATAGACTCGTCCATCAGAGTACACGGGGGGAGATTGCACCCAATATCGCGTTGATTGCCTCTCTGTTTAGGATTCCTGTTTCGTCTTCTGTCTACCTTTGTGTGTGCGTGCACTGAAGATCCTGATAACAGTGGTATCAGAGCCTGACACGTATCACTTCGGAGGAGATTGTTTGCCGAGGGGATTGTTTGCGTTCTCTGTTCGCGAATCCGAATCCGAATCCAAATCTGAATCCGAATCTGCGTCTGCTTCTGCTTCTGTCTCTATCTCTGTTTCAATTTCAGTTCCAAAACCAGAACCTGCATTTACACTTGCGTTTACACCTGCGGCTTACTCTAAGGCGTCAACTAAGGCATCGGCTAAGGCAAAGAACTTAGGCAATAACTTAGGCGATACATTGGCAACATTGGCACCCAAGGCTCCCTTGACGACCCTTGGCAGCCGTTGGCTACATGCGAGGCAATTTTAATTTTCAGTGGCAGTAGAGAGTTTTAGACTCCCTAAGGTAGGAGGATTTGAACCCACAACCTCCTACTTACAAGGGAAGTACTTTAACCACTACTCCATCTCTTTGAGTTATCACTCTATCTCCCTTTTCTGATATTTACATCAAATTCACCTCCCTCTTCCTTTTCCAAGTCCCAAGTTAAGCTCACATGTGGAAGCGCCCGTCGATTTTCCTAGGGAAGTGCAACATAAAAAGGGCATAACTTTCACTATATAACTCAGATTTTAGCATATAATATATCGTTGGAAAGCTCTCGAAACAAGATTTTTAGCTACCCTATTAGATTGAGAATCCAACATAGTTTGAAAGAGGGATTTTGTTTTCTAGTTATGGACCCTACAACGATGGAGGATTTTGGCAATTCATCTTTACCTAGAATTTCACTGGAGCAACAATTAGAGATTATGCGACAAGAACTTCAAGCAGCTCAAAAAGCTGCACAAGAAGAAGGTGCAAGTTCCAAGACAGGTGCTAAGAACTTCCAATTCTCCAGATTCGATGGACGAAAGGATGGCCAATTTGTCCTGTCATGGCTCTCTCAATTCGACGATTTCTACTCTGATGAGTCATATTCAGAACATGAGAAAGTCAAGTTTGCTACCAATTATTTGGTAGGAAGAGCACAGTTATGGTGGAATGTTTTACGGAATAGTTCCAACTGTCCTACCACATGGGATGCATTTTAGGCAAAAATTAAGGAATCTTTCCTTACTCCCCAGTTCCATCTACATGCGCGTCGTGCATGGACAACTTTTGGATGAAGAGAAGGAGATAATGTATCCATTTATAGTGAACGTTTTTGGCAATGTCTTTTATTACTTCATTCACTTGAGCAGGTTCCTGAAGCAAGTCTGCAACGAAAATATGAAGATGGTTTGGAAATGGGAATCCAAGCAAAGCTCCATACCCTCTGACCTACAACCTTGTATGAAGCTATCTCTTTTGTGCATGATGCTGAAAAGGAGTTTCAATCTATCACCAAAACACTTCGCTTACAATAACTTCGTCAATGTCAACCACCCGTCAAAGCCAATTTTCCTTTTAAGCGTCCTTTTACTATGTTCGCTTCATCTACTTTCCAACGCCCGTTGGAATTTTGGAAAGATTGGTCATACCAAAGCTGCCTTTCAAATGAGATCTACTAATAGGCAACCCATTAAAGCTGCATGTCGGATGAGATCTACTAATAGGCAACCCATTAATGGAGGTTGTTCCTGCTGACACTGAACCTAACTGGCCTGAAGAAGTATTAGAGCAAGAATTAAGTACCCTGGGTAACAGAATCTCTAACCATTCTCTTCTCTGCATGCATGGCACCATTAATAGCGTAGTAGTAAATCTTTTACATGACGATGGTAGTTCGCATGATTTTATTTCTCAAAAGCTAGTTAAAAACCTAAACCTTACTACTCATCCTTCTACGTATAAGGTTAAGGCTGCGTTTATAGGGAATAGGTATAATGTTACGAAGGAGGTACATAATGTTTAAATTTGTATAGGCTCATATGTGGATGAACGTTCATTTTTACTTATTGCAGTCATATGATGTTATACTTGGCATGCCGTTTCGACATAATTACAACCCTTGCATTGATTATAATACACACAAGATTACTTTCAAATTTTGAAATAAAGATGTTTCACTGTCTGCATTGTATGATTTTCAACCCTTTCGATTCATTAGTCATACGCAAGTCAAACGAGCTTTTAAGAAACGTTATAACTCATGTATTATCTTTGTGAATCATATAACTCATTATACACATACACTTCCAAGTGCACATAAGTCATTTATGGACTCGTATAAGGATTGTTTTATGGCTAATTTTCCTTCTGCATTACCACCTTCTAGGGGATCTCTTGACCATAGGATTGATTTAATTCCTGGTAGCTCTCCTCCTCATAAAGCACCTTATAGGCATGGACCTTCACACCAAAATGAAATAGCTAGACAAGTTAAAGATTTACTCAATAAAGGACTAATACAACCTAACTCTTCTCCTTTCGGAGCCCTTGTTCTTTTAGTTGAAAAGAAAAACAAGACGTATAGAATGTGCATTGATTATAGAGCACTTAATAAAATTACCATTAAGAATAGGTATCCTATCCCCAGGATAGATGACTTGCCAGATCAACTTTGTGGAGCATGTGTCTTCAGTAAAATCGACCTCAAATCTAGGTATCATCAGATAAGAATGACATTGCATGCCATTTATAAAACTGCTTTTAGAACTCAACATGGCCAATTTGAATTCATGGTAATGCCTTTTGGACTTACCAATGCACCCGCCACTTTTGCACGCATGATGAATACTATTTTCCTTGAATATAAAGATTTCATTCTTGTCTTCTTTGATGATATACTTATTTATAGTAGGAATGACAGTGAACATGAAACTCATTTAGCAACAGTCTTTGATTTGTTACGTTAAAATAAACTTTATGCTAATTCTGAAAAGAGTTGTTTCTTTGAAAACGAGATAGAGTATCTTGGACATATCATCTCTAGTCACGGTGTTCATGTCGACCCCAAGAAGATTAAAGTAATTGAAGAATGGCTTAAACCTCAATCAGTGAATGATGTCCGTTCGTTTGTAGGATTAGCTAGCTTTTATCGAAAGTTTGTAAAGGGATTTTCTTATATAGCCCTTCCCCTTACTTTATTATTGAAGAAAAATCTAAAATTTGTATGGGGAGTATCCCAACAACAATCTTTCACTAAACTTAAGTATGCACTTTCTCATGCGCTTGTTTTGTTTGATCTAGTAGGTGAAGAAGCATGAGGGCATGGATACAAGTGGATGCGTATAAATAAATAAATAAATTCAAAGATTAAATCAAAGACTTCTAGAATAAGTTATATTTAGGTTGAACTTGTTGTAAAAGTAGTGGTTTTCTTAGAAAGCAACGCCTTTTGTAAATAAAGTAGTTTTTCCTAAAAGTTGCTTCTAAAAGCGATGTCTCTCATGTAACTTCTATTTTCATGGCGTAATAGAAATAAACCTATAAATATGGGTACTCTGATAGACTCGTCCATCAGAGTACACAGGGGGGAGATTGCACCCAATATCGCGTTGATTGTCTCTCTGTTTATGATTCCTGTTTCGTCTTCTGTCTACCTCTGTGTGTGCGTGCACTGAAGATCCTGTTAACAACTTACCTATGTTATCTTTCTTTGATTTTTCATTTTATGAGCATTGTCAATATGAAAAGCAAACTAGGAATGTGAAAGACCCACATTGACTCCTCAATTCAGCCTTCAGATCTCGTTCATAAAGATGCATGTGGTCTTATGCCCACAAGTTCATTAGGTGGTTCTCTTTATTTTGTCACTTTCATAGATGATGCTACTAGAAAAGTTTGGGTATATCCTATCAAATAGAAGGATGAGGTATTCCCTACTTTCAAAAAATGGCTTACTTCAATTGACAGTGAAAAAGGAACTAAGCTTAAGGCTTTACGTTCAGATAATGGGGGTGAGTATACCTCGCATGATTTCAACCTTTTCTATCAGCGTAAAAGAATTCATAGAGATTTTAAAGCTCCTTATACCCCAATACAGAATGGTGCAGCTGAAAGGATGAATAGAACTATTTAGGATAGAGTAGTTTCTATGCTGCATCATGCAAAGTTTTACAAGGCTTTTGGGCAGAAGCAATATTGACTACCGCTTACGTGATTAACCTTTCACCTAGTATTACCAAAGTTCTGAAAGTGGCATGAGAGTTTTGGATAGGGAAGCCACAATATTATGATAATCTTCGAGTTTTTGGGTGTGAATCATATGTTCATACCCAAGAATTTCAAACAAAGGTTGGACCATAAGTCAAAGAAATGCATTTTTCTTGGATATGGTTGAGAAGGACAATTTGGATATTGCTTATGGGATCCTAAAACACGATCAATGATTAGAAGTAGTGAAGTCATTTTCAATGAGTCTAAGATGCATAAACAATTGAAGTGAGAAGAGTAATGTTTGAGGATACTAGTCCTCTAGTTAGCATGCATAGAAATGTTGCACATAGGGATGTTCAAGAGAATGTTCGATCAGATCAGTAAGAAAACTTTCCAGTTCAACAACCATTGAGATTCTCTACATGTGTTTCAGATCTACCTAATAAATATGTTCCAAGTTTGGATTTTGTTATGCTAACAGATGCTAGTAATCCTTCTTGCTACAAAGAGGCTATGCATACAACAAATCATGTCAAACGGGAGTGTGCCATGAAGAATGGGAGTGTGCCATGAAGAATGGGAGTGTGCCATGAAGTATGAGTTAGATTCTATTCACAAGAATGGTATGTGGGATTTAGTACCTTTGCCAAAGGTCAAGAAAGATTTACCATATAAATGGGTATATAAGCTGAAATTCACATCAGATAGTGCTTCTCCAAAGTATAAAGCATGACTTGTTGCAAAGCATTTTAAAAAATAACATGGTGTTGATTTTGAGGAAATCTTCTCTCCAGTGGTCAAGATGACTACCTTGCGCATGTTGCTTGGATTCTTTGCAACGGAGGACTTAGAGCTGGTCCAAATGGATGTGAAAACGACTTTCTTGCATGGAGATCTTACATATGAGATCTATATGGAACAACCAGAGGGTTATGTAGTTCTTGGAAAATAAATTTTAGTTTGTAAGCTCAAGAAGAGCTTATATGGACTTAAACAGTCCCCTAGACAATGGCACCAAAAGTTTGATGCTTTTATGAATTCTCAAGGTTATTCTCGAAGCAATGAGGATCATTGTTCTACACAAAGCGATGCTTAGAAGGCAGCTTGATATGCCTGATACTTTATGACGATGATATGTTGATTGCTAGGAAGTCCTCTTATGACTTGTCAATTCTAAGAAAGAAGTTGAGTCAGATATTTGATATGAAGGATTTGGGGGATGCCATACGTATTCTTTGCATGCACATTACTCGTGATAGGAGTAAAAGATGCATATACTTGTCTCAAAGTGAGTACATATCCAAAGTACTTCATAGGTTCAATATGTAGGGTGGAAAGACATTGAGAACACCTTTACCCACATATGTGAAATTGAGCAAGGATGATTGCCCCAAATCAGATGAGGAAAAGGAATTCATGACCAAAATTCCTTATGAGTTTGATGTTGGTAGTGTCATGTATGCTATGGTAGCTAGGAGACCAAACATTGTATTCGCAGTGGGAGTTGTGAGTAGATATATGTCTAATCTTGGCAAGCAACATTGGGAAGTGATCAAGATGATTTTGAGATATCTGAGTGGCACTAAGGACAAGTGTCTATGCTTAGGTAGAGGGAAAGCATCTATTATTGGTTACAAAGATTTTGACTATGTTGGTTATGTAGACAGTCATAAGTCTACATGAGGTTATATTTTTTATTTTGCTGGAGGTGCTATCTCTTGGAGATCTTGCCTTCAATAATGTATAGCTATTTTGACCACAGAAGGAGAGTATGTTGCAGCAAGTGAGGCATGTAAGGTGGCATTGTGGCTTTCTTTTCTTGCTTGTGATATGGGTCTACCTCAGCATGTACCTCGTTTGCTCAATGATAGTTAGAGTGCCATTGCTTTGGCTAAGAATCTAGTCTATCATGCAAATACCAAGCGCGTTGAAGTGAGGTATCACTTCATTAGATATTGCTTAGCCACTGAGCACATTATTCTTGAGAAGGTTCATACTCGAGATAATGGTGCAGATGCTTTGACTAAAGCTCTAACAGAGGATAACTTTCAACACTGTTGTCACTTGATGGGGGTTACTTGACTCATGATCTTACATAGTCAGTTGTATATTGTGTAACATGCCCATTAGGCGGGAGGTATAGTTTGTATACTTACACTCAACTATTCTTTATCATTCTTCATTTTTTCTCCCATAGTTACTTTGGCCATATTGGCCTTTAGTGGGAGATTGTTACCATTAGTGGCCATGTGAAAGGCCAAATGGCCACCAAACACTTTTGTATATGTTCTTTAATAAAACATATAGTGGCTTGGTCAACCACAAACTATAAGTTTGATTGCATTTGTAACACCTAAGAAGTCTGTGTTCGTGCTCCCTGTGTACTATGTTTTTCTGTGTATGCTACAACCTCTGTGCAGAGTACCATGTGTGATGCTTGGAGCTCAATTTTCTACTATGAGAATATCATCATGGAGCCCTCGAGAATTAGAGCGCACTATAGTGCCTCAACATCGAAATACTTCAAGGGGTGGATCTACATGGCTTGGAGAGTACCCAAAACTGATCAAATAATCTACCAACCTCTGATTCCATGACCTTGGGACTTGATTAAGAACATACAAAGCCTTCTTTAACTTGGAAGCATAGTCTGTATGTTGCAGATCTTCATAACCTTGAGGTTGGGCTATGTTCACTTCCTCTTTTAACTCACCATTGAGGAATGCATTTTCGATGTTTATTTGGTATATTGGCCATCCTTTAGATACACATATGGATAACAAATTCATAATGGTTGTATTTTTAACAAAATGGATGAAAGTCTCATCATAATATATACCTTGAGTTTGAGTGAAGCCCTTTGCCACCAATCTAGCTATGTTTCTAGCTAAGGTTCCATCTAAGTTCCTTTTCACTTTTTATATCCATTTGTTTTGGACTATCTCCATGCCTTCATTCTTGGGTACTAATTCCAAAGTGTGGTTGTCCTTTAGTGCATTGATTGTAGCCCTCCATTCTAGTTTCTCCTTAGCTTCCTCATAGGTAGCTGGCTCCTCATCTGTAACAACTTGCATCATGTATGCAAAATACTTTGCCGTGAAAGATTCATAAATTAGCCTTTGAATGGGGGTCTTCTTCTTGGTTGATCTCCTTTCATTACCCTTTGGGTATTGATTCTTGAGCCTTGTGAGATTTACCATAGGTATAAACCTTTTCTAGGTCATTGACTTCACCTTGGTCACTAGCTTCATAGTCTACCTCATTAGTACTCCTGTATCTTGAAGTAAGGGGGGAGTCATAACCTTTACCTTCATCATGGAGTCCATGGGCATGTACGTTTGATGTTTCTTCCTCTAGTCCACTCAATGTGATGGACTCTTGAGGTCTAACATGCAAATTACAATCTGCATGGTCATCATAATCATCTTCAAGCAATTTCTCCTTACCCTTGTCTGCATACCATGGCCTTATCTCATCAAAGAACACATCCCTTGACACATGGATATTCTTGGTCAGAGGATTATAGCACTTCTACCTTTTTGTTTTGTGGAGTAGAAATTAAAGACACATTTCTTAGATTTAGACTTAAGCTTGGTCCTTACCTCTTATGGTACGTGCACATAGCATTCAAGTGTTCTAGCCTTAGTTTCTTGCCATAATAAGCTTCATAAAGTGTGAGCTCATGCACTCCACTTGTGGAAACCATGTTCATGAGATACGTTGATGTCTTTACAACCTCTATACAATATGAGTATGGTAATTTACCTTCATTTATCATGCACCTAACTATCTCCACAATGTGCCTATTCTTCCTTTTTACCACTCCATATTGGTGAGGGTTGTACCTGCATGTGAAATTACTTTTGATGCCATGATCTTGCAAGTAATTTGAGAATTCATTAGAGAAACACTCTCCCCATCCATCATATTTTAGGGGTTTCACTTGATTACGAGTTTCCTTCTCAGCTTCATTCTTGAACATTTGAAACATGGAAAACACATCTGATTTCTCTTTAATGATTTAGATCCATACCTTTCTTGAAACATCATCATTGACTGTGACAAAGTAACTTGCTCCACCTAAATAAACAAACATCTATGTGTATGAGCTCCAAGGTCTTTGTTGACCTGTGAGTAATCCCCTTGAAAGGTTGTCTAACTTGCTTACTTAGTTGGAAAGCATTTCAAAATTCATGCATGGATTGATCATCAAATTTTGGTAAACCTCTCACCAATCCTTCTTTGCCCATGTTCTTGAGCTTAGGAATATTAACATGCACTATTCTTTTATCCCAAAGATCAATCTCTGCAATCTTCCTAGTCTCAAACATGACACGACATACCTAGCTATGTGTGGGAGCAACATCAAGAGTGAATAGCTTGTCCTCTCTTCTTCCTTTGGCTGCAAGCTTTCCTCCATCCTTCACAAGGCAACCCTTTTCATTGAATATGACCTAAAATCAGTTTTCTACCATATGCCCCATAGAAATAAGGTTCTTCGTGATGGACGGAACATGAAGTACTTGTTATAATACCTTTGTAGAGTTTTCTTCTCCAAATATGATATTCTCCACATGTTCTATGATGTGTTCTATGCTATCACCTATTTCCACATAAACCTAGTCTTTGGAACCTACATATTGAGAAAACCATCTCCTTGGCATGACATGTGATTGCTGCAACTAGAATCTATGTGCCATTTTTGGTCCATAGCACCCCTATCATATTGATGCCTCATGGCTAGGAGTTTCTCATTGCCATCATTCTTTGAAGTGGTGCTAGCATAGTTACCATGGTTCTTCTTCTTACCTCCTTTGCCATCCTTGAACCAACAATATGAAGCAATGTGATTTGGATTACCACAAATATAACAAATCATAACTTTATATGGATTCTTTCACTTGCCCTTTCCTTTGGTCTTGGTTTTGGCCTTGGATTCTCAATCTAATTCTTCATCATCTTCCTTTGACTATTTTCCTTTGCCTCTAACACATTTACCTTTCTTGCCTCCTTTTCCCTTCCCTTTGTTGGCATAGAGTCCTTGGTTGTGTCCATCCTTGCTCCTTGGTGCATCTCCCATTGCAGCTTCTTCTGCCACTAGATGAGGGATGAGCTCATCCAATGATGGGAGAGGATCTCTATAAAGGATATTGTTTATCAAAGGCTTCCACTTATCTTCCCCTCTAATTCCATTGAGGGTGATCTACACTATGTCTTCTGCATCAACTTTTTGATCAATGGATGCAAGCTAATCCCTTAGTTTTTTGAGGGTGTAGTGAACAATGGAGAGACCACTAGCTTTCTTAAGTGTGTGAAGCTCATTTTTGAGATGCATATTTCTACTCCTTATGGAAGTAGCACAAAACTTATCAATGGATTCCAACACATCTTTAACATGATTAAATTTTGAAATATGCCCAATCATAGGATTGGATATTACTTGAGATATCAAGAATATAGCTCACTATTCCTCTCCTCCCATTCTTTCAAGACCCTTAGCTCTACATTTGTAGTCTTTGTGTCCTTTAGGTCAACCTTTGGTGGTTCTTCATCTCCACTTACAATTGGACATAGCCCCTTACTCATAGGGTAATTAGAAACTTTGAATGTCTATGGTTGATAGTTATTCTTGCCAAGGATTTCAACCTTTTCTACGAAATTTTCCATATTTATGCTAAGGTTTTTAGTCTGTGGATGATGTAGAAGATAGCCTTTGCTTTTAGAATTGTACCCAACAAAAATACATTTTACTGCTTTATCATCCAATTTTCTACGATGTTGTTCAAGCACTAATGCATATGCCATACAACAAAAAACATGCAAATGAGCAATAGATGGCTTGCAACCATGCCAAGCCTCATATGGAGTGATAGACTAGAGTGCTTTAGTCAGACAGCTGTTAAGTACATATGTTGCACACACAATAGCCTCAAGCCAGAAACTATGTGGTAAAGCCTGACTCTTGACCATACACCTCGCCATGTCCATGAGTGACCTGTTCTTGTGTTCAACAACTCCATTTTGTTGAGGTGTATATGGCATTGTACACTGATGTTTTATCCCACGTTCATCCAGAAATGCATTAAAGTCAGAAGACATATATTCCCCCCTCGATCAAAATGAAGTGTGCCCATTTTACATGCTGATAGATTTTCAACCAAAACGAAAAATTGTTGAACCACATAAACACTTTGTACTTTTCTTTCAATGGATATACCGATGCATGCCTGGAAAAATTATCAATGAAATTCATGAAGTAAAGATAATTTCTAAAAGAGGATGTCTGCATAGGACCAGAGACATCACTATGAACAAGCTGTAATTTTTGAGTAGCTCAAACTGAACCATCTTTTGGAAAGGAGGAACACTGAATTTTGCAAATACAGCCTTCACATACATGTTTACTAGGTGCCTCAAGTTTGGGCAAAGAGGACACCATTTAGATTTCTATAGGCAAAGCAAACTAGCAAAATTTAGATGACCAAAGCGTGCATGCCAAAGCCAAAGCTTTGCATCTAACTTAGCCTGAGAATCATGTATTGCACATGCTAAATCATTCACGAATCTTTCATAGTCTATGAGCTTATAGAACCCACAACATAAAATGCCAAAAGCAATAATCACGTCACCATTTGACAGATCATGAACTGTACATCTATCGTCAACAAATTTCACAACCAAGCCAATCTTGGCTAAAGCCGAAATTGATAACAGAATCTTCTGATCTCTAGCATAAATAAAGCATCTAAAAAAATGAAAGAACTGCCATCAACAGTAATCAGAATGATCTTACCAAGTCCCATGATAGGATAAGAGGAGTTGTTGGTGCATTTGACAATATTCCCTATAGGGGCAAGCTTGAGTGAAGTGAAGAAACTATGTTGCAAAGTAATATGTTTGGTTGCCCTACTATCAAAGTACCAAACATTTGAGTCTACTACAGACATGCACTGCTCATGAGAAAATGGGTTAAAACTGCAAACAGTAGTAAACACCCATTCTTTATTCTGCACTAGATTAGCAGACTCTGTTTTCGGTGTGGAGGCCTCTGCAACAACCATTCTAGCCTCCTTCTTCTTTGCCTCTTTAGCAGCCAGTTTTGGACAACTCTTTTGCTTTACAATATTTGCAAAACAATTTTTGCTTTTCTGATTTCTTCTCATCTTTTTCTTCCTTCTTCAAATGTGAAACATTTGTAGATTTTTGCTTACTAGTAGAAGAGCTCCATTTACCTTTGCCCTTCTGACTAGCCAGGAGAGCTTGATCTACATGTATAATAGACCTATTCTACCTAGATTGGTCTTCGTGCAACAAAACAAAAACTATCTCTTCAAATGTTAAGGCATTTGGATTGCCCTCATCATTAAACAAAGAGTAGAAGCAAAAATTTGATATGAGTCGGGAAGACCATTTAGAACATTCTGCACAAGTGAACTGTTAGGAAGGACTTCATCTATAGAAATCAACTACTCCTTCAAATCCTTGATCGTTGTAAAAATAATGTCCATAGAATCACCTTCATTCATGTGCTCACTCTCCAACTGTTTTCAGAGGTAAGCAACATGAGCCTCATTCCTAGCCTGGTACAATGTGGTAGGTGTATCCCAAGCATCCTTAACTATTCTGCAAGAGTGAATGTGAGGAATAATGGCACGTTTGATAGACAACGCTATCAATGCATGTGCTTGAGCATCTCTGCCATCCCAACAAATTTTCTCTACAATAGGTGCAACATAAACATCAACATGAATAGGAATATGCAGAATATGACCATCTTCGATACCATCTACATCAGCTTCAGTACCTATATTTGTAGTAAAATGTGTTCACAAGTGTAATAGGATGTTTTTCAACACTGTGCACAATAGTCCATAGTCCTTTTGCGACTAATACATGACACATCATATAAGCCCACAATGGATAATTGGTACCACCCAACTTATCCTCAACAACCAACATACGGAATACGTCACTGCTTTCAGCCATGGCCACTGACTAAAATACCTTGATGCAAAAAAATAGCTGTATCTAAAAAAGTTGAACAAAACTACCCAAACAAGTTCTGCTAGACATGTAGCAGACTTCGAGATGCTTATACTGGTGAACTAAAATCGGTATATATCTTTGGCACAAAAAAGACAAAATAGCATGCACAAGCACTACGATAGTGTGTTTAGAGGCTGAAACGATTCAGATCGTGATTTCAGCACCACACAACGAAGTTGTTTTGATCTCCTAATCGCCTTGAGTATACATACCAAATTTTGTGCGATTCTAAGACTGTGACCGAAGGAGTGTTGACGATGCCCTAGATGAAGCGACGACTTGCTCTAATACCAATTGTTGGAGTTAGACGTCTGCGGAATCACGTGAACAACATAAGGAAGAAGATGAAGCTTGGAGCACAACACACAATAATGGATGTATTACCACTAGAATGTACAAAGATAAGTATCCCATTAGGGCAATAGGTGTATATACAAGCCGGGGGAAAAAAACCTCCTAAAGAGGGAAAAAATGCCCCGACGGTCCAAGAGTGTTCACACACATCACTACCTAAATATATCAACAATTATTATAGTTGATTTAACTTTTTCCTATACAAACATTGATGTGATGTCTCGCAAGTCATAGTATTGGGCTAGAAAATGTTCTCAATTATGGGTTGTGGATATTTCAATCATTACCAAGTAGAACCTTTTCCTTTCAATACCTCTACAAAAAATTATCAAAGAGAGAGATGAAGTGAGAGGAACCTTGGATTCTAAATGCATATCAAAGAGAGAGAAAGAGATAAATATTATTTTTTTTGTTTATATTAAGAGCCTTGCCATTATTTTACACGTTCCCCAATATTTGAGCAAATACGTGGGAAATTGGTTCTTAAATGGAATCTTGCAATTTTCAGATTAGTTGAATATAATAAGCTTTTGAAAGCTGTTTTAGCTTCACTATTTTTTAAACTTTATAGCATCACTAATATATGCAATGCATTTTGTAAGGGAATAAAAACTTCCATCAAAACAAGATGATAAGAACTTCCTACAATATATTTATACTTGTACTAAGTCATTCTATTCCTTTTTAGATGCCCCTTTCAATCTCTATTAAGGGAGCTGCACACTATTATCTTGCAAGTCTCTCAGTAAGGAGATCTCTTCCATTCACTTCTCTCTTGTAAATATAGAAAAGAAAAATGAGATCACATTCAGTGGTAAACTCTTTCACACATGGAAACTCAAGATACAATATAAGCTCATGAAAAAAGGTCTATGAGGCATCATCAGTGACAAAGAGAAGAAATTTGCCACAAGAGACAAAGAAGCTACTTCACAACTTAGGGATGAAATAACATTATCCACCATTACACTTGGATTGTGTGATCATTATGTGCATCACATTGATGAGAAGGGCACCAAAAATGAAGCACATGAAAAGCTTGATAACCTTTTTGAAAATCTAATGTAAGATCCTCAAAGAGTGCCCTTTGCATGAATCTATTTGATCTAAAAATGGAACCCATTTCATCTCTAATTTCTTATCAACATCTTTAAGAGTATGTGCACTCAGTTGTTGATGTTGACAAAAAACTTGATGAATATGACCTCATTGGCTTTCTTCTACAAATTCTTCCCAAGATAAATATGGATACTTCCATTATGTCCACAAGCAACTCTAAATGAATGGATCTATTTTACTTGATGAAGAAAGAACCTTCAAAACCATAAGTCTAGATAAGTGTTGTTTAACAAGAGAAATCGTACAAAAAAATAAAAACCATGTCACAGTTATAAGAAAATTAATCATCTCAAGGAAAATTGCTACTATGAACGTAAGATTTATGGCCAAATTAGTGATGAAAAGAATGGTGAATAGTTGGATGGCTCCACAAGAGCAAATTTTTGCAAATAATTTTTCTTTTAGGGATCTCTTGCTTCAAAATAATCCTACCCTTAGTGTAAACCTTATGCATAAGATAATTCTAGGAATTCCATATGTCCTTAGATATGAAATCCAAATGGACTAAGTGATACCATATTTAACTAGTTCCCAAAGCCAACAACTTCTTTCACTATACAAATAAAAGGGTTATCACACGGGGGGGGGGTTTCAAATATCCATGCTCCAAACTTTTTTTACAAGTCACTTTGATTATCATACAAGCTCGCATAATCCCACATGAAAAGAGCTTTGAAATCTACTTCATATAAGGATGGCCTCACCAACTGTATCCTCATTCACTCAAGATCTTTTTCCTTGATGATCTTTTCGTGGAGCTCTAGATCCATGAATCTCATGCGTCCCATGTAAGTTTAGTATCTAGTTCATTTTCATTGCATGCTATGCTATTTTTAATTTACTTCGAGCATCCATGGCTTATTCAGTAGGTTGTGAGTGTGTTCTAACATGTTTCTCAACACATTCTTCATAATAGAAAGAAATTTGATTGGATAGTAGAAATCCCATTTTTCATATTTTTTTGCTTCATCAAAAGAGACATGCTCATTCTCATCACAAAGACTAAAGTCTTAATACAACTATTTGTTGGAACATCAAGCTTACACTGTGCTTGAGGATTTAGGGTTTAGGATTCCTAAAGGTATTAAGGGCACAACTATTATGTCATCATCTTTGGATTATGTGAAAGACATCCATTTAAGAGTTCTTTATTTATGATCATTGATTGTATTTTTTCTAAGAATCTTTTATGAACATTTACCCAACGTATAAGTCTTGAGTTTTACATTTGTAAAATGATAAAGAAAGTTCATGATCCACGAGATTGAGATCGTTGAACTTGATGTTTAATCAATCAATCACTCACCAAAAAGTAGATCAAACTTGATTTTACTTTTCCTAGATTGTAGGAAAGTAGATTGGTTCATTCCAACAAACTTGAATTTGAAATCAAATCCTTGTAAAAAATGCATGGAACATTTCAAGATTCTATATAAAGAATCTCAAATCCATTTTACATTAACATTTAAGCAATATACATACACTTTTGTCATCATTATGTTGCTCCTTCATTCTCCACACCTTCTTCTTCAACAATACTAAACTTGCAGAGGATACTGCTCTCTCTATAGAGCTCGAAATTGGATGAAGGAGCATTTATTGGAAATATATCAGTTTCTAGTCTATGTGTTAAAATTTTGAGAGCATTTGGTCTAGTAGAATCGGTGAAATCTTCATTTTACTATCCCGGAGTAGTCTATCTTTGCACATTCGTGAAAAAACAAGAGTACCACCAATTAGTGCTTAGCTTATTGCAATCTCATTAGTTGATTTTGAATTCTTCTCTTGTGAATTTTAGACACTCAAACCTATATATAAAATTCCTCCAAAAGGAATTCTTCCAGTTGTAATCATGGTGGCTGCTTTGAGTATCTGAAGTTGAGTGTTTCATCCAAAGATAGCAAGATTTTTGAGCTAGTCAAAGTGCAAACTTATCTATTTTGTATCAAACCTTTCTCATTGATGCTCCAAAGTACATAGTGGATTTTATTGCACTAACTACAGGCTGATAAGGTCTACTTGACTCTCCAAAATCTCAAGGGCTATTGCTCTGCTGGCTGGCTGGACCAAAATTCATCACTTGGCAACTCACTTTTCTACCTCCATCAAGCTTCTCCAACTTCTCTCAATGGTATTAGAGCTAGATTGAAATGGGTGATGGATTTCCCTCAATGATTCAGAAGCTTCATAGAAAAAACTATTCTGCTTAGAAAATCAAAATGGAGGCCTATTTGCAACGTAGAAATCTTTATGGAATTGTAGCAAGTGATAAATCTATTCCTATTCTAAGATCCAAAGGAGGACCTACTCAAGAGGAAACATATAAGTTCACACTTTGGTGTTAAAGGATGCTCAAGCAAGGTCATACATACTAAAATGTATCTCTTAGCTTTTTCACCTACTCCAATAGCCCATACCCAATATCCACAACCCGTAGTACATGTGTGCAACTTCATTTCCCTCAATCCTTGCTTAATAGTATAATTTTTTCTCCCCCAACATCAAGAAAAAAAAAACTCAAAACTTGATGATTTCACCTCCTCCATGCTTGTGTTCTCCAACAAAATTCATGAACGGCCATCTAGAAGGCTCTATTTACCCCATATAGAGATGCAAAACACAACTTTTTGGGTATAAATAGAAGCACCAACTTATTGTGTACATCACCTTGGAGAAGAGGAAGAGAAGGAAAGAGGAGCAAGATCTCCTCTTGCACTCGGAGCTCTGCCATGTGTGAAGGGCCTTTAGGTCTTGTCCTTCATGTGCTCTATTTTGTTTTGTACATCACTACATGGCTCTCCTGCTCCGATACCAAGTGTAAGAGTTGATTTCTTCGATGAAGACTCCTTCGTTTGTCAGAACGGGCTGAATTAGGAGAACGAAGATGCACCAACTATTCTCTCGACTGTACATGGAGATTGTTCTCATGATTTTCTGCCCACCCTTGTACCATCCACATTAAGTTCCCCTTCCATGTTCAAGAGAGCCCCATATGGCTCCACACATGGGTGCTACATGGTACTCATGTGTAAGCCCATCTAAATAGATATAAAAGGTGTGCCACACCTCTCTCCTAAGGGTTCTCCACATAACTTTTCCAAGGAGCTTTGAATAGTCTTTTTTATCATTATGAAGACGATTTGCATGTGAAATCATATATAGATGCTAATTGGATAGGATCCAAAGAGGATACTAGTACAATCGGATCTTCAATGATGCTCTGCAAGAAGGTCATTTTATCAATGGTAGAGAAGCAACCAACAACTGCTTTATCCTCAATGGAAGCTAAATACAAATCATTAACATAGGCTAATTGTGAGCTCATGTGGTGGAAGAAGCTTATGATTGAATTGAACTTGTAGGTCAATCAATTTTCAATCATGTGTGACAACATGAGTAGTGTGTAACTATCCACAAATCCTATGTTTGATGCTTGGAGTTAGCATAGAGAGGTACATTATCACTATATCATAGACAAGGTTCTAGCAAAGAAGGTGCAAGTCCAACACATAAGTAAAAATGATCATTTTTTTGACATGTTCACCAAGGATTGGACTCAATGAAACTTGGATGAAGACCTAATGATTTAAGCTTGAGGGGGGTGTTGGAAATCAAGTTCTAACCTAGAAGCATATGAAGCACTTCACTTATTGACCCTTGGACCATCGTAAATCAAGGAGCGAAGCACAAAACCTGTAATTGAAATTGGATCTTGTTTATATCTTGATTTTAAGAACTTCTACTTTAAATGCATCTTTCTTTAGATAGACCATGCCGAGGTATATTTAAAGTACAAGAGAAATATATTTCTTGTGTAAGGAGGGCAATTTTCAAATCCTTCCTTATTCATAAGACATGTTATGATTTTGATTATTTTCTTATCCTTTGCATGAAAACTCATTTGTTTTTATGATCCTTTTGAATTTGGGACTAATTTAGCCAAAGATCTTTTGCCCTTTTAAGCTTATGTGCACTTCAATCTTTCTAGCAACAATTCAAATATAATTTTTAGCTTACGTGAACACTGTTGAATTACCTCTTTTCCTAATTTAAATACCATTTTTACTTTTGAATGGAGAGATCTTTTTACTTTTGAATGTTATCATTATAACTTCAATAAAATACATATCAGTTTAAAAATTACCTGAAATTGCTCTATATCATATTTGTATGTCTAATGAGTTGATAGAGATCTTTGTATTAATCCGTCATTCCAAGGATCTTTGTATGAGTTCTGATATAGATCTTTAATTTATTTATAAATTAAGATTTAAATCTTGTGAATGTAATTTTGTGTCTTGCATTATATGAGGGTAATTAAAACGGGAACTTCCTATGTTCTAGAAGAAATTTTAAAATCACATATACTTTGCATGTATTATCCGACAGCTATAGAGAACCAAAAATATTTTCCATCAAAATAAAAAGCTCCTACTATATCTTCTAGAAATTGGGTAGCCCCTCTTTTTTGGACAGTCTTGCTATGGATGTCTTTTGCTTCAATCAATGTTCAAAAAACTTGTTTTGTTCTCCATAGATTGTTTTGTCCTCTCTGTTGTTGGATAGTTTTAGGAGTGTTCCTAGAGTATAAAAGGGAAACTATGGATGTCTTTTGCTTCAATCAATGTTCAAAAAACTTGTTTTGTTCTCCATAGATTGTTTTGTCCTCTCTGTTGTTGGATAGTTTTAGGAGTGTTCCTAGAGTATAAAAGGGAAACTGGTATGACCCCTCCCTATGAGAGAATCCACTATGCACCCGCATGCCTAAGGTAGAAGAACACACATTTGGGCAAAGAGGGAGACCACTCACGTACTTCATTACATTTGAGAGGAGAGGAGAGAGCATCCCGCAAGAGCTCTCTCTTCCTCTCTTCCTCTCTTCCTCATGGAGAATACAAGGTGGATCTCCACAATATATAAGCTCGTGGAATGCCTATTTGGCTGGTATATGGGATATCAATCTTCATGTTCAACCTACATGCATAGATAGATGTTTAGCTTTACTCCATGAATTTTTTTGAGAATCTAGTTTATTTCTCTGAAAGGTAGATAAATTTCTTCAATACCTTGTTGAAACAGATCTACGCAAAGTTAAAGTCTTGAGTCACCTAGAGTTTAACTCACAGGAAGTTCAAGTATCTTAGAAGTAGTTTTTTCTTTTTTCTTTCCAAATCTTCGGGATCAAAATCACTTATTTTGGATTTTACTTGGTCAAGTTAAAGTAAGGTTGACCAAAAGTAAATGGCAAACTTTCTTCTACTGTCTACATAGGATTTTCAAGCCCATTGGGACAAAGTAGTCCTCCAATCGAGTAAAAAATCAAGTAAATGTTAGTTGGGAGTGAACCATACTACAAACATCTAAGTTAGATGTTTGGGATAACCAAAATTCTAGTTTTCCAAATCAAATTCAAGTGAATCAAGAGTTCTCAAATTCTTATCAGGGATAAGAATTCCACCTCAACCACTAAGTCCATGCACTAGTGATGCCTAGAAATGGAATAGTAATTTGGATCCACCCATTTCACATGTAAGTGCCCAGATAACACATAGTGAAATAGTGAATTGGAAAGGGATGTTTTTTTTTATCAATGTTCAATATTCATTCCCTACTTTTCACTTAGATTAGTTTATCATGTGCAAATCTAGATGGTGTTTTGCATCATTTGGGTAGGAATCCCACCACAAAGATGAAACATGTTCTTTTGGATTAGAACATGAGGCTTGGGGGTTGCCTATAAATATATAAATAAATAAATAAATAAATAAATAAAAAAAAAATATATATATATATATATATAGAGCTATGTTTTTGAGGATGAAAATCTTTCTCAAGGGTGGAAGAATGTAATAAAGAAATTCTATAATTTGAGTGTCAGGTCCGTTTAGACAAATCTAAAATCAAACAATGTTTGGCCACTTTGTATATGGACAAAGATATTGAGACTAGACTTAAGCATAGGGTCTTTAACTATCTAAGACAAGGAATCCACCTAGCTTAGTGGATAAGTCTTAAGGGGGAGAAGGAGGAGGTATTGAGTTCAAAACTTGCAATTAGCAGGTTTTGCCCAAGACCTCCATGATCAAGAGCATTATGGACTGTTCTTTCTAACTCACACCTTTTCAGACAAAGGGTGATGGAGAATCAATCCACAAAAGAGTGGTGTGGATAGATTCTAAAAACAATGGTTCCCAAATGATACTAATTTTCCAACAGAGTGGTTCTCAAGTAAAGTTTCTGTTTTAAAGAGTGGCTTAGAATCTAAGTGGTTGAGTCCTCAATAGCTATATATACAGACATAAGGTTGGGAGGAGAGTCATCCCTCTATCCCATGGTGGTTATAATCATTATTTCTTTGCAATATGCATGGGTTATTCAATAAAGAGGGAGCTTGAGTTTAATAAAAAAATACGACAAGAAAAGAATTTTTGATATGCATTAAAAAGCATAAAGTGTGATCCAAAATACAAAAAATATTAATAAAAGATGGAAGAACCTTAAGCTTAAAAGTCCTCATTATGGATTTTACAAGATCCATAAAACTCATGGCATGCATGATCAACCAAGTGAAGGAATTAGGATACAAGTCATTGAATGTTTCTCTCAATATTAAACATTACTTAGTGATAATAAGGATTTGGATTGAAAGACGAGAAACTTAATATTACATGAGACCCAACACATAGTGAAGGGTTAATATTTCATAATCATGAAATATTTAATCAAGTTCAAAGGCCTTTAGGAATTCAAGGAGCTAATCATTCAGGACAATGATCAACAAATAGGGGAAGAAAAATGTTAGAAAGTGACAAATAAAGGTGCAAAATAATCAAACCATGTCATCTTCTTGACGAAAATTATTTCTTCTCCAACATGATCCTTTCTTTTTGACAAGAGGTGTGATCCATTTGGACCTTTAAACGAGTTTATTTTGGGGAAAAGAGTTGTAACTCTTTAAATAATATTTGGAGAAGATGAAAAATGAAGGGTTGTAAAATACCTTAAATACCACTACTTCAGAACATGTCCTAGGAGCAAGCAACAATTTTCCAATATGATTATGGATATGAATATTTGGCTAAGTTAACGATGAGATCATGATTATTTCTGAGTAGTAGATCTTGTATATATCCTCTTTGAGTTAGACATATCCCTTCATCTATATAAATCACTTGCACACCTAGGAATATGTGAGCTTACCTAAGTCACTTATTTTAAACTCCTCTTGCATGTGTCGTTTGATCCCTTGAATGCCATTTAAGTCATCACCTATCACAATTATGTCATCTACATATAAACACAGATAGATAACCTCATTGTGATCCCTTTTGATGAACAAAAGAAGGATCTGAGTTGCTAGATGTGAACCCTTGATCTTGAAGTTATGTAATCAACCTGTCATTCCAAGCTCTAGGAGCTTTTTTCAATCCAAACAATGCTTTCTTAAGTCTACAAACATAAGATATATGATTAGGGTTTTAAAAACCTAGAGGTTGTGAAAATTATAACTCTTCGCTTATCCAACCATTTAGAAATGCACTTTTCACATCAAGTTGGAGGAATCTCCAATTTCTTGCAGCAGCCACACTTATCAATGTTTTGATTGTAGTCATCTTTGCAACTGGTGAGAATGTTTCCTCATAGTCTAGAACATGAGTTTGTGAACATCCTTTGGTAACTAATCTAGCCTTGTGCCTAGAAATTGATCCATTTGAGCTCCTCTTAAGTTTATGTACCCATCTCCAACCATTTACCTTCTCATTGGACAACATGGGAACCAATTTCCGAGTATCCATCTCCTTCAAGGCATCTATTTCTTCTTTCATAGCCCTTTCCCAATTAGGGTTTCCCTTTGTCTCTTCATAGATTGATGGTTCTTCTAAAATTGAGTCTTTTTTCAAGTAGATTAAATTATTTCTAGCAAATGTGGAATCATATTCATACCTTTTGGGTGTGTCTTTTCTCCCTTGTTGACCTTCTAGGTGCTTGCTTGGAACATTCTCCACTCTCTTGCATTTTTTCTTTGCCTCTTCACTTCCATATCTTGTGATCCTTTTCTCTTTCTTCTTGGTCATCATCTATGTCACTTCTTGGACTCTTGACGTGTGTATCATGCTTGCTTCTTAATTGATGGAAATCATAATCAAGATCATATGGTCGGGTTACCTTCTATTTTTCTTCATCATTCCAAGACCTGTGTTCTTCAAACACGTAATCCCTACTTGTAGTAAATTTCTTGGTTGAAGCATTGTAGAACTTGCAACCCATCTAAGTTGAATAATATACAATAAATACTACCTTTGTTTCCCTTTCATCTAGCTTACCTCTGATTTCTAAAGGTACATGAGCGTAAGCTAAAGAATAAAACACCTTACAATGTTCTAGACTAGGTTTTCTTCCATGAAATGCTTCAAAAGGACTCATACCTTGAAGTGATTTGGATGGTAGTCTATTGATAAGGTACACACCAGTTGAAATAGCATCCACCCATAAATAAGGTGGAAACTTCTTCTCTTCATGCATGGTTCTGGCTGATCCAACCTATGTCTTATTTCTTCTCTCTCAAATTCCATTCAATTGAGGAGAGTTCTTAGTAGTCAAATCCCTCTTAATTCCTTTATCCTACAAGAATTCATTAAACTACTTGGAGAGGTATTCTCCCCCTTCATCACATCTGAGTTTCTTGAGTGATCTACATGTATCGTTCTCTACATGCACTAGCTAATTTTTGAATCGATCAAGCACTTCCTTCTTACTCTTGATAAATTATAGAATAATCCATCTACTATGGTCATCAATAAATGAGACATAATACCTTGATCCTACCAAAGAAGGTTCTTGGCTTGGCCGCCATACAACTGTATGTACTAATTCCAATATGTTGTTGTGGATGTAGTGGCTGTGGTTGAATGGTTTTCTTTGTGCCTTGCCTATCTGACATGCATCACATCTGTTGATCATGTGTTGCTTTGATATGTTTGGTAGTCCTAAAACACTTTTTGATCCCTGCATATATCCTTCAAGGTTATTTCATTCATGTGTGCTAGCCTATTATGCCGCACTTCAAGATCGCTTAGGTTTGGGACTCAAAATTAAATGCATCCATGTTCTTGGTTTCTCCTACTTCAAAAGTAAAGATCCTACCATGCTTCACATCTCTCACTATCTTCTTGAAGCCTTTGCATGGGCCTTATACAAAAGCTCCATGTTGGGTGAACCTCAATTGAAAGCCTTTCTCAACTACTTGACCTACACTTATTAAGTTTTTTGTAATACTGGGAACACAGAGTATGTTGCTCAGGATGTTTTGTCCTGCCATTGGAAGATTTGAAGTTACTGATATTCTCCACATTATGCTTTGTGTCATGCTATATTTTTCCTTCATGTCTATGCTTTGGAGTTTCCAAGTCATATAACTATGTTGCCTGCAACATGATTTGAATATCTTGAATCTATGTAGAATAAATGATCATCTTATTTACACACCTTGCATCCTAGATTCATCACAAGCAATGAGTCTTCATGTTGTTGATCTTTAGAATAATTGTGGTAGTCTCTTCTCTTATTGTTGAAGATGTGTCTACCTGTGCCTCTATTGCTGGCATATCCACCTCTTCCACTTCCTTCCTAGGTCTTTTCATTGAACCCACAGTTGTGAGTGGTGTGGTTGGTCTTATCACAAATGGAACATAGTCCTTTCCATGTTCTTCTTTGTCATGCTTTCTTCTTCCCTTTGAGTTTTGGGTTTGTCATGCTTTGGTCCTTTCTTCTTCCCTTTCCACTTGCTCTTGCTTGCAAAGTTGGTTTGGGAAGTCTCTTCTTCATCCTCTTCCTTCTTCTTGCCTTTTAGCTTCTTATCTTTCTTATCTGCATATAGAGCACTAGTTGAATTATTTTGATAGGATTTACCTTCCTTTATGCTATTTTTGGCCTCTTGATTGAAGAATTGTCCAAGAAAGATGTTGAAGTCTAGATTCTGTACATCCATGATGAGATCATATGCTATGGTGAAAGATTGCCATTGCTTGTCACTTGTGATCGCATTCAGAATCTTTCTCATGATGGTGTTCCTTTCAATCAACTCTCCAATGGATGCCTTTGCAACCTCCTTGAACTTTGTAAAAAGCTCTATGATGGTTTTTTATGGATTCTTCTTCATATGGTTGAACTCATTCCAAATATTATTCTTTCTTGCTTTCATACTACCAAAAAAGAAAGTCTCTAAGGCATCCCAAGTCTCTTGAGATGTCTTGCATCCTCTAATATATGGTAATAGAAAATCAGAGATAGAGTTTAGTATGTATGAAAGTTCTTGAGCATCCCTTACACACCAAAGTAGGTCCTCTTGAGTAGGTCCTCCTTTGGATCTTAATAGGCCTTGATTCATGACATGATACAATTCCATATAGATTTCTTCCTTACAAATAGTCCTCCGTTTTGATTTGCCAAGTAGCATAGTTGTGGCTATCAAGATTTTGAATCATTGATGGAATCCATCTCCCATCTTGAACTTGTGTTGATACCACTGAAAGAGGTTGGAGAGGTTTGGAGAAGCTTGAAAAGTTGGGTTATAATATGGTGAAGATGGTCCATCAAACTAGCACATGACCTTCCCTAGCTCTTTGGATATGTAAAAAAGAAATTCTTGTCATGTTATTAATGCAATGAAACTCGTTGGTACTTTGGAACACCAACAAGAACAAGTTGATGCAAAATAGATACCTTGCACCTTCAGTAGCTCACAAAGACCTTCTATATTTGGATGGAAGGTATGACTAAAAACCTTCTATATTTTAGGGGAATGTCATACATAGTTTGGATTTCTATAATGTATAAATGCCCCAATTTATACTCACAAATGAATGAGAAGTGAGTTTAACACTGATTGGGTGTATCCCAGACTTTTTAGAATTGTGGAGAAGATGACCCCAAGAACTTCAACTAGTAATTTCTCTAACTCTACTAGACCAAGTGCCTTGAACCTTTATACACATAAACTAGAAAGAACTCCCTTTCTAATGATTGGCCAGTCATTGGATTTTGAGCTTTGTAGAGGGCGAAGGAGGCTCTACAAGATGATTGAGCCTGAGGAAGAAGGGGTAGAGAATTGATGTGTCATCAAGCAATGGCAAAAAATGTATATGTATTACATCAAATCATACATCTCTCAGTGAACAAAGAATTTGTGGTCTTATATATACCTTTTGGGATTTTCCATGACTAAACTTATGGTTTTGAATTCAAATCCTTGCAGGATTGTTTGTTGAAGATGATTGGAATCTCTTCCTACATTATAGGAAAAGTGGAAGTTGAAGTTGAAGTTATATCAACTTTTTGGTTGATTGATTGAGATCAATCTCAACTACTTTCAAAATCGTGAAAGTTGGGCCTTTTATTTCTTTCCATTACAAAGGTAAATACCAACCTTACAAAATAAATGATAATAAGTGATCAAACAGTCAATACAAAGAAAAGTGTGCACATAAGTGTTACTCTCAAAGTACATGTATAGCATCATCCATATGATGGTTGAAGTGAGAAAGAAATTCATTTTAGCATAGTGAAAGCTTGGTGATGTGATAGCTCCCCCTCAAGCTAAATAATGCTTGAGATTTAGTTCTCTGATAGGTTAAATACCTATCATAGATTTGAATCTGCATAGCTTTATCCCATCAAGTGCCTTTGCCATCATGTCTGCTATTTTCTTCTCAATAGTAACAAATGATAAGTCAATTTCCTTTGCCATAAGCTTCTCTCTGACAAAGTGGTAATGGAATTCTATGTACTTTGTCCTTGGATGAAAAATTGGATTCGTTGCTAGATGCATTGAACTTACATTATCTACAAGTATATGAGGCTTCCAACTTACAAGTCCCAAATGTGAGTACAAATCTTTGAACCATATTCCTTCTTGAGTTGCAATAGTTAGAATTCCAAACTTTGCTTCAGTTGAAGATAAACTAATTGTTGGTTGCTTCTTGTAACTCTAAGAAACTAATTTTGAACAAAAAAATGTTAAAGTATCTAGAGGTACTTCTTCTATCATCCTTTGCTCCTACCCAATCTGCATCTCAATAGATTATGATATCCAAATCTGAAAAAAGGATAGAAGATACCTTTATTAAGTGTTCCTTTGAGGTACTTGGGTACTCTCTTTGCACCATCCACATTTGTTCTTCTAGGTGAGTGCATGAAGTGGCTAAGCATTCCCACACTATATGATATATTTGGTCTTGTGTGAGTAGCATATTATCAAGCTATCAACTAAGCTTTGATACTCTTTAGAGTCATCAATCTACTCACCTTCATAAACACTTAGTTTATGATTCATTTCTAACGATGTACTTGCAAGCTTGGTGTTCTCCCTTCTGAACTTGAGAAGTAGATCTTGAATGTATGTTCTCAATTAGGTACATCCTTTCATCTGTATAAATCACTTGCATACCTAGGAAATATGTGAGCTCACCTAAGTCACTGATTTTCAAATCCTCTTGCATATTCCTTTTGATCCTTCGAATGCCATTCAAGGCATCACTTGTCACAATTATGTCATCTACATATACACATAGATAGATAACCTCATTGTGATCCCGTTTGATTAACAAAGAAGGATATGAGTTGCTAGGTCTGAACCCTTGATCTTGAAGGTATGTAACCAACCTATAATTCCAAGCTCTAGGAGCTTGTTTCCATCCATCCAATGCTTTCTCAAGTCTACAAACATAATATGTATTATTAGGGTCTTCAAAACTTGGAGTTTCTGACATGTATACCTCTTCACTTATCCAACCATTTAGAAATGCAATTTTCACATCAAATTGGAGGAATCTCCAATTTCTTGCAACAACAACACTTATCAATGTTCTGATTGCAGTCATTTTTGCAACTCATGAGAATGTTTCATCCTAGTTTGTACCACGAGTTTTTGAACATCATTTAGCAACTAATCTAGCCTTGTACCCCCAAATATATCCATCTGTGTTCCTCTTGAGTTTTTGTACCCATCTATAACCAATTACCTTCTGATTGGATGACATTGGAACCAATTCCCAAGTACCCATCTCCTTGAAGGCATTTATTTTTTCTTTCATAGACCTCACCCAATTAGGGTTTTCCTTTGCCTCTTCATGGGTTGATGGTTCTTTAGAAATCAATTCTTTTGCCAAGTAGATTGAATAATTTGTAGCAAATATGGAATCAATTCCATCGATTTTTGGTTGTCTCTTCTCCCTTATTGACCTTCTGGGTGCTTGCTTGGAGAATTCTCCATACTCTTGCATTTTTACTTTACCTCTTAACTTCCATATCTTTTAATCATTTTCCCTTCATCTTTTTCATCATCTGTATCACTTCTTGGATCCTGGAGTTGTGTATCATGCTTGCTTTCTAATTGATGGAAATCGGAATCAAGATCATATGGTAGAGTTACCTTCTGTTTGCCTTCATCATACCAAGACCTATGTTCTTAAAATACAACATCCCTATTTTTAGTGAATTGCTTGGTTGACGGTTTGTAGAACCTATAACCCATTTGAGTTGAATCATATCCAATAAATTCTACCTTTCTTGTCCTTTCATCTAGCTTATCTTTGATTTCTAAAGGTACATGAACATCAACTAAACGACCAAACATCCTTCAATGTCCAAGACTAGATTGACGGATTGCAAAACTTGTAACCCATCTGAGTTGAATCATATCCAATAAATACTACCTTTGTTTCCCTTTAATCTAGCTTATCTGTAATTTTTGAAGGTACATAAACATAAGTTAAACAACCAAACACCTTTCCATGCTTCATAAGGAGTCATACCTTTAAGTGATTTGGATGGTAATCTATTGACAAGGTACACAACAATTGAAATAGCTTCTTCCATGAATAATGTGGAACCTTCTTCTCTTCAAACATTGTTCTCACGAATCCAACCAATATCTTGTTTTTTCTCTCTACAATTCCATTCAACTGAGGAGAGTATCCAGTAGTCACTTCCCTCTTAATTTCTTTATCCTACAAGAATTCATTAAATTCCTTGGAGATGTATAATACCCATCCATCACATCTGAGTTTCTTGAATGATCTACATGTATGGTTCTCTACATGTGTTAGATACTTTTTGAAGCAATCAAACACTTCATTATTACTCTTGATAAAGTAAAGAATTGTCCATCTACTATGGTCATCATAAATGAGGCATAATACCTTAATCCTACCAACAAAGGTTCGTGTCTTGGACCCCATACATATGTATGTACTAAGTCTAATATGTTGTTATGGATGTAACCTTTATGGTTGAATGGTTGTCTTTATGCCTTCCCAATCTAAGGTGCATCACATCTATTGATCATGTGATGCTTTGATATGTTTTGCAGTCCTAGAACACTTTGATCCCTGCATATATCCTTCAAGGGTCTTTCATTCACATGTGCTAGCCTCTTATGCCACAGTTCAAGCTTACTTAGGGTTTGAGACCCAAATATGAATGGATCTATGTTCTTGGTTTCTTCTACTTCAAAAGTAAGGATAATACCATACTTCTCACCTCTCAATATCTTCTTGAAGCCTTTATATGGGTCTTCTACAAAAGCTCCATGTTAGGTGAACCTAACTTGCAAGACTTTCTCAACTATTTGGCCTACACTTATTAGGTTTTTTGTTATAGTGGGAACATAAAGTATCTTGGTCAGAATTTTTGTACTACCATTGGAATCTTTGACATTAAAAATCTTCTCCACATTATGGTTTGTTTCATCCCATGTTTGTACTTCATGTCTATGCTTTGGACTTTTGAAGTCACATAACTATGTTGCTTGCAACATGATTTGAACATCCTAAATCTATGTAGAATAAATGATCATCTTCTTTACCTTCCTTGTGGCTTATATTCATTAGAAGCAATGAGTCTTCATGTTGTTGATGTTTAGAATAGTTGTTGTAGTCCCTTATGTTATTGTTGAAGTTGTGTCCACCTCTACCTCTATTGCTATCATATCCACCTCTTCCACTTCCTTTCTAGGTCTCTCCATTGAACCTGCATTTTTGAGTGGTGTGGTTGGTCTTATCATAGATGGCACATGGTTGAACATTTTGAGTATTGGGTTTGTCATGCTTTGTTCCTTTCTTCTTCCATTTCCACTTGCTCTTGCTGGTAGAGTTGGCTTGGGAAGTCTGTTCCTCATCCTCTTCCTTCTTCTTGCATTTCAACATCTTGTCTTTCTTATCTGCATATAGAGCACTAGTTGAATTACCTTGATTGGAGTTACCTTCCTTTATACTATTGTTGGCCTCTTGATTGAAGAGTTGTCCAAGAAAGATGTTGAATTTTGGAGTTTGTACATCCATGATGAGGTCATACGCTATGGTGAAAGATTGCCATTGCTTGTCACTTCTAATCACATTCAGAATCTATCTCATGATGGTCTCTTCTTCAATCAACTCTCTAATGGATGCTAATTGATCTACAACCTCCTAGACCTTTGTAACAAACTCCATAATGGTTTGTTTTGGAGTCTTCTTTATCTAGTTGAAATTTTTCCAAAGATGATTCTTTCTTGCTTTGGTACTAGCAAAAAAGAAAGTCTATGTTACCACTCAAAGAGGTTGGAAAGGTTTGGAGAAGCTTGAAAAGTTGGGTTATTAGATGGTGAAGATGGTAAAGAAAACTAGAATAAGAAATTTCCTAGGTCTTTGGATATGTAAAATAGACCTTTGAGCTTGTTGGCAATGCAATAAAACCCATTGGTACTTTGGAACATCAACAAGAACAAGTTGATGCAAAACAGATAACTTGCACCTCGACCAGCTCACTAAAACCTTCTATATTCGGGTGAAAGCTATGACTTCAAACCCTCAAAGCAGTCAACACATTTACAATTGGAAAAATTCCTTTTAGGGAGACATGGTACATAGGTTTGACTAGTATAAAGCATAAAAGGACCAATTTATACTCACTAATGAATGAGAATTGAGTTTAACACTGAGTGGGTGTATCCCCAACTTTTCAGTATTGTGCAAAAGATGACCATGAGACCTTCAACTAGCAATTTCTCTAACTCTACTAGGCCAAATGACTTGCACCATGATACACATAAACTAGAAAGCACCACCTTTCTAATGAATGCTCAGTTACTTGATTTGGAGCTCTGTAGAAGGAAAAGTAGGCTCTGTAGGATAATCGACTCTAAGGAAAAAGGAGTAGAGAATTGATATGGCATCAAGCAGTGACCTAAAATGTATATGTATTACATCAAATCATACGTCTTTGAATTTACAAAGAATGTGTGGTCTTATCTATATCTTTTGGTGATTTTCCACTACTCAAAACTTATGGATTTTAATTCAAATTCTTGAAGGATTGTTTGTTGAAGATGCTTGGAATTCTCTTCCTACATTGTATGAAAAGTGGAAGTTGAAGTTATATCAACTTTTTGGTTGATTGATTGAGATGCAATCTCAACTACTTTCAAACTCATGAAGTTGGGGCCTTTTATTTTTCTCTTTTACAAAGGTAAATACCTCAAACCTTACACAATAAATGTTCATAAGTGATCATACAATCAATACAAAGAAAAGTGTTCACATAAGTGCTACCCCAAAGTATATGTATAGCACCATCCATATGATGGTTGAAGTGAGAAAGAATTTCATTTCGAGCATAGTGAAAGTTTGGTGATCCAAAAGCTCCCCCTCAAGCTCAAGATTGCTTGAGTCTTCATTCTTTGATAGGTTGAATACCTACAATAAACTTTAATCTACATAGCTTTATCCCATCAAGTGCCTTGGTCATCATGTGTGCTATTTGGTTCCTAGTAGTAAGAAATAATAAGTAAATTTCATTTGCCATAAGCTTCTATCTCAAAAAGTGGTAATGGACTTATATGTGGTTTATTCGTGCACAAAAAATTGGATTTGCAGCTAGATGCATGGAACTTACATTATCTCCAAGTTTGTGAGGCTTGGAACTTGCAAGTCCCAAATTTAAGTATAACTCTTTGAGCCATATTGCTTCTTGAGTTGCAATAGTTAGTCCTCTATACTCTACTTCAATTGAAGATAAAGAAAATGTTGGTTGCTTCTTGAAACTCCAAGAGACCAATTTTGAACCTGCAAAGGCTAAGTATCCAAAGGTACTTCTTCTATCATCCTTTATGTTGATATATTTAGGTAGTGATGTGTGTGAACACACTAGGATCGCCAGGACACTTTTTTCCCTCTTTAGGAGGTTTTTTTCCCCCAGCTTGTATATACGCCTATAGCCCTAATGGGCTACTTATCTTTGTACATCCTCTAGTAATACATTCAGTATTGTGTGTTGTGCTCCAAGCTTCTTCTTCTTCCTTGTTCTATTCATGTGCTTCCGTAGACGTCTAACTCCAACAATTGGTATCAGAGCAGGTCGTCGCTTCATCTAGGGTGCTGTCCACACTCCTCCGTTTGCAGTCTCAGATTCGCACGAAATTTGGTGAGCATACTCAGGATGTTTCAGAGATCAAAATAGCTTCGATATGTTGTGCCGAAATCGATCTGAGCTCGTTTTGACCTCCGAATGCACTATCGTAGCGCTTGTGTAGGCTATTTTGTCTTTTTGTGCCAAAGATATATACCAGTTTCTATTCGCTAGTATAAGCATCTCGAAGTCTACTACAGGTCTAGTGGAATTCATCTGGGCAGTTCTGTTCAACTTTTTGAGATACAGTGAATTTTCTGCATCAAGGTATTTTAGTCATTGGCCATGGCTGAAAACAGTGATGTATTCCGTATGTTGGCTGTTGAGGATAAGTTGGATGGTACCAACTACCCGTTATGGGCTTATATGATCCGACATGTGTTGGTTGCAAAAGGACTATGGAACATTGTGCAGGGTATCAAAAAACGTCCTATCACACCTGCAATTGTTACAACTGCAGGTACTGAAGCTGATGCAGAAGGTGTCAAAGATGATGATATTCTGCATATTCCTATTCGTGCTATGGTTTCTGCTGCACCTACTGTAGAGCAGATTTGTTGGGATGGCAGAGATGCCCAAGCACATGCATTGATAGCTTTGACTGTCAAACGTGCCATTATTCCTCATATTCGCTCTTGTAGAACAGCTAAGGATGCTTGGGATACACTTACCACATTGTACCAAGCTAGGAATGATGCTCGTGTTGCTTACCTCCGAAAACAGTTGGAGAGTGAGCACATGAATGAAGGTGATTCTATGGACAGTTTCCTAACAAAGATCAAAGACTTGAAGGAACAATTGATTTCTGCTGATGAGGTTATACCAGATAGCTCACTTGTGCAGTCCGTTCTGAATGGTCTTCCTGATTCATTTCAGAGTTTTGCTTCTACTCTTTGGTTGATGATGAAAGGCAATCCAAATGCCTTGTCATTTGAGGAGTTAGTCTCTGTTCTGTTGCAGGAAGATCAGTCCAGGCAGAACAGGTCCATTATGCGTGTTGCAGATCAAGCTTTCATGGCTAGTCAGAAGGGTAAAGGAAAATGGAGCTCTTCTACTAGTAAGCAGAAATCTGCAAATGCTGCACATTTGAAGAACCAAGACAAAGATGAGAATAAATCAGAAAAGCAGAAATTGTTTTGTAAGTACTGTAAAGGGAATGATCATATCATAAAGAACTATCCAAAACTGGCTGCAAAAGAGGCAAAGAAGAAAGATGCTGGAATGGTTGTTGCAGAAGCCTCTACACCAAAAACGGAGTCTGCTAACCTTGTGCAGGAAGAAGAATGGGCATTTACTACTGTTTGCAGTTTCGACCCATCTTCTCATGAGCAGTGCATGTCTGCAGTAGACTCAGATGTTTGGTACTTTGATAGTGGGGCGACCAAACATATTACCTCACAGCGCAGTTTCTTCTCTTCACTTGAGCCTTCCCCTACAGGGAATACTATTACATGCGTCAACAACTCCTCTTATCCAGTTATGGGAGTTGGTAAGATCATTTTGACTACTGCTGATGGTAGTTCTTTCACTTTGTCAGATGCTTTATTTATGCCAGGGATCAAGAAGAACCTGTTATCAGTTTCTGCATTAGGCAAGATTGGCTTGGTTGTGAAATTTGTTGATGATAGGTGTACAGTTCATGATCTGTCAAATGGCGATGTGATTATTGCTTCTAGCATTTTACGTCGTGGGCTGTATAAGCTCATAGACAATGAAAGATTTGTAAATGATTTGGCATGTAGAGTAAATGATTCTCAGGCTATGTCAGATGCAAAGCTTTGGCATGCATGCTTTGGTCATCTGAATTTTGCTAGTTTGCTATGCCTGCAAAAATCTGAAATGGTGTCCTCCTTGCCCAAACTTGAGGCACCTGGAAAACATGTTTGTGAAGGCTGTATTTTGGTCAAAATGCAGTGTTCCTCATTTCCAAAAGATGGTTCAGTTTGGGCTACTCAGAAATTGTAGCTTGTACATAATGATGTTTATGGTCCTATGCAGACACCTTAGTTTGGAAATTATCTTTACTTCGCGACCTTCATTGATGATTTTTCTAGGCATGCATGGGTGTATCCATTGAAGACAAAGTACGAAGTGTTCATGTGCTTCACACAGTTTTTGGTTTTGGCTGAAAATCTGTCAGCATGTAAAATGGGCACCCTCCATTCAGATCGAGGGGGGGAATATATGTCTTCTGATTTTAATGCATTTCTGGCTGAACGTGGGATAAAACACCAGTGTACAGTGCTGTATACACCTCAACAGAATGGAGTTGCTGAACGAAAGAACAGGTCACTCATGGAGATGGCGAGGTGTATGGTCAAAAGTCAGGCTTTGCCACATAGTTTCTGGCTTGAGGCTATCATGTGTGCAACATATGTACTGAACAGGTGTCCCACTAAAGCACTGTAGTCTATCACTCCATATGAGGCTTGGCATGACCGCAAGGCATCTGTTGCTCATCTGCATGTTTTTGGTTGTTTGGCATATGCATTAGTGCCTGAACAACATAGCAAAAAATTGGATGATAAAGCAGTGAAATGTATTTTTGTTGGGTATAGTTCTGAAAGTAAAGGCTATCGTCTGTATCATCCATAGAGTAAACACATTCTGGTTAGCCGTGATGTTGTTTTTGTGGAAGATGCTATTCAGCCATTGCTTTCATGTACTAAGGAGACATCTGTTAGCTCCAAAGACATGTATGATACTTTGGTTCCTCTTTTTACAGGTGGAGAGTCTAGTGCTGGTCCCAATGAGGCAACTTCTCAACCTTTGCACGTTTCATGTGATGATGCAGATAATTCCATTTCTGATGCAGATGTACATGATGCACTTATTGATGAGAGAGCTGATATTGAGCAGGCAAGAACAATGCCAAAATGGCTGGTGCAGACCTTGCATGACAACAAATTAGATGCACCTCTATCATATCGTACTCGTTCAGGCTCTCATAGTGCCTCTTTTGCATCAGATTGCTATGCTATGGCTACATCTAGTCTTTATGATGAGAATGAGCTTGTTTCGTTTGATGAAGCACAAAATTCAGAAAATTGGATGGCTGCTATGCAATCTGAATATGATGCTATAATGAAGAATGGTACTTGGTCTTTATGTGACTTGCCTCCTGGCAAGAAGGCCATTGGCACTAAGTGGGTATACAAGCTGAAGCGTAAACCGGATGGTACAGTTGACAGGTATAAGGCTAGGCTTGTTGCAAAGGGTTATGCACAAGAAAGAGGCATTGATTTTGATGAGACCTTTGCACCTACATGCCGTATGACTACTGTTCGGAGCATCTGTGCACTTGCAGCTCATCATGGTTGGAATGTACATCAGTAGGACATTAAAACAACACTTCTGAATGGTGACTTGCATGAAGAAGTGTATGTTTTTCAGCCCCGTGGCTTTGTGCAAAAAGGGCATGAAAACCAGGTGTGCACGTTAAAGAAGGCATTATATGGTTTAAAGCAAGCACCACGTGCTTGGTATGACAAGATACATGCATATCTGATTGCACATGGTTTTGAGAACAGTCCAACTGAAAGCACCTTGTATGTTAAGCGTGCTAATGATGTGCTTTTGATCATTGTTGTCTATGTTGATGACATGCTGCTCACTAGTCCTATTGAGAAGCATATTGCTGATTTTAAGGCTGATTTGCATGCCTCATTTGAGATGTCTGATTTGGGGCATTTGCATCACTATTTGGGCATTCAGTTTATGCAAGTTGATGGTGGAATGGCTTTGTGTCAAACGAAATATATTGACACATTATTGTAGTGTTTTGGCCTTGAAGACTGTAAGCCTATTGCCACTCGTATGGAGACAGGTTTACTATTGAGTCTTCATGATGCGGGAGATGCATTTGATGCTGTTCTCTATCAGTAGGCTATTGGATGCTTGATTTACTTATGCATTACTCGGCCATATATTCAGTTTGCTGTCTCACAGATGAGCAGGTTTATGCATTGCCCAAGAGTCAGGCATTGGCAGGTGGTTAAGCGCATCTTTCGCTACTTGAGTGGTACTCGGCTACTTGGGTTGTTTTATCCCAAGGGGGGATCACTACCGCCAGATTTGCATGCTTTCTGTGACTCTGATTGGACTTGTTGCTATGACACTCGTGTGTCCACTAGTGGCTTTTGCTTCATGGTTGGTAGCTCATGTATATCTTGGTTGAGCAAGAAGCAGCCTACTGTGGCCACTTCCAGTTGTGAGGCTGAGTATAGGGCAACTTTCACAGCTACTGTTGAGTGTGTGTGGCTCAGATGCCTTATGGCTGATTTGGGTGTTGGTCAGACTTCTGCCACCACCATCTTCACTGAGAGTCAGAGCGCATTGGCAGTTGCGAGGAACCCTCTGTGTTGGTGTAAATTAAAAGCCTACACATTTGGCTCAAAGGATGTATTGAAGTCTATACATACATGAAGAAGCATAGGAACATATGCTAATGGTTAATTACCACTTTACCTCATTGTAAAAGTCAAATTGACTTGGAATCTGTTGTAATCACCTACCAAAAGGATTCATGGAAAATTAGTTGTTTGATTGAAAGAATATCTCCAAGCATTTAGGAGCTTGATCATAGGGAGCCAAAAGTTTGAATTTGAATTCAAATTTTTAGTCACCCCTTATAAAAATGGACATGAAAAGTCGCGAGGAAGAGAGAGCACTCTCGAGCCTAGCATTACTGATTTTTGAGTGTGTGTGAGGTCTACACTCAAGCCCACACCTCTCTATACCATTTGGCAATGAGATTCATGCCAATGGAGTTGTACACAAATGTTCATTAATACATACATTCATATTGTCCATCTCTGAGTTCTCTGTTAGTCTACTCAAAAGTCTGTCAACTTGTCAAGGGCATATCTCGGTCAATTCTTCACCAAATTCAGTGATTCAAAGCTTGTTAGATTCAACTTGAAGTAATCTACATGCTCTCAAAGTTTGAAGACATTCTATACAGCCATTTTGGAGAAATCGGCATCGAGGTGAACTCTAGTCATTTTCTACTACAGTCCTAAAAAGTCGGGGGTATAGCTTAACTTGCTAAATTGATTTCTCTTAGCATAGTTTATCATTTTACATCATTCCACTTGGAATAGGTAGCTTAATAAGCTAATTAGATATCCCTAAAATGAATTTTTCCAATTCCTACTGTGCTGGTCATATGGAGCAAAATACCCAGCAGGTGTCAAGACATAAATAGAAGGTTTTCTTGAGTTTGTGACTTCCAAAGTTATCTGTTTTGATTCAATCATTGCACACATCATTTCCAAAGGACATAGGACATTTTCTGGTGTCATTGGAAAGCTAAGGAGGTCTAGTTATCAACTCTGAAGCAAAAGAGGGCTGGTACAAAGCAGGTTTAGCAGTACCTACTCAGTCTCTTGGTGCATCCATCCATCTTTCCCAACAGTGGTATCAGAGCAAACTAAGGTAAAATGGGAGATGGTTTTCCTTCATTTATTGAAAAATTGGATAGGAACAACTATCAAGCATGGTCTCTAAGGATGAAGACCTACTTACAAGGAAGGAGTCTCTATGGGTACATCTCAGGAGATGAGGAATCGCCCTCATTCAAAGCAAGAGGATAACCAACCAAGGAAGAACATGAAAATCTCAACATATGGTCTGCTAAGGATGCATTGGCAAGGTCTTATTTACTCAACTCTATATCTGATTTTCTTTTGCCACATATTAGAAATTGTAAGACATCCCAAGAGACTTGGGAAACCTTGTCATCATATTTTTCCTCCAACACAAGGGCTAGGAAAAATCAGTTGTGGATTGAATTCACAACACTAAGGAAGCAACCTAAGCAAGCTGTTTCAGAATTTGTGACCAAGATTAAAGATGTAGCAGATCAGTTAGCAAGCATAGGAGAAGAGATTGAAGAAGAACAGATTGTAAGGCAAGTGATCAATGGGATCAAGGCTGATGACAAATGGGAAAGCTTCACCACTGCCATGGATCTCTACATGGACATGCACACTCTAGATCTTACAACCCTCATGGGACAATTGTTTACTCATGAAGCAAATGTTGATATATTTAGGTAGTGATGTGTGTGAACACTCTAGGACTGCCGGGGCACTTTTTTCCCTCTTTAGGAGGTTTTTTTCCCCCGGCTTGTATATACGCCGATTGCCCTAATGGGCTACTTATCTTTGTACATTCTCTAGTAATACATTCAGTCTTGTGTGTTGTGCTCCAAGCTTCTTCTTCTTCCTTGTGCTGTTCGTGTGCTTCCGCAGACGTCTATCTCCAACAATTGGTATCAGAGCAGGTCGTCGCTTCTTCTAGGGTGCCGTCGACACTCCTCCGTTTGCAGTCTCAGATTCGCACGAAATTTGGTGAGCATACTCAGGGTGTTTCCGAGATCAAAACTGCTTTTCTCTGTGGTGCCAAAATCGCGATCTGAGCTCGTTTCGGCCTCCGAACGCACTATCGTAGCGCTTGTGTAGGCTATTTCGTCCTTTTGTGCCAAAGGTATATACCAGTTTCTGTTCGCCAGTTTAAGCGTCTCGAAGTCTGCTACAGGTCTAGCAGAACTCGTTTGGGTAGTTCCGTTCAACTTTTTTAGATACAGTCAATTTTCTGCATCAAGGTATTTTAGTCACCGGCCATGGCTGAAAGCAATGATGTATTCCGTATGTTGGCTGTTGAGGATAAGTTGGATGGTACCAACTACCCATTATGGGCTTATATGATGCGACATGTACTGGTTGCAAAAGGATTGTGGAACATTGTGCAGGGTGTTGAAAGACGTCCTGTTACACCTGTAACGACAGGTACTGCAAATACAGGTGTTGGAGCTGATGAAGATGGTGTCAAAGATGATATTCCGCAGATTCCTGTTCGTGCTGCTGTTTCTGTTGCACCTACTGCAGAGCAGATTCGTTGGGATGGCAGAGATGCCCAGGCACATGCATTGATAGCTTTGTCTGTCAAACGTGCCATTATTCCTCACATTCGCTCTTGCAGAACAGCAAAGGATGCTTGGGATACACTTACCACTTTGTACCACGCTAGGAATGAGGCTCGTGTTGCTTACCTCCGAAAACAGTTAGAGAGTGAGCACATGAATGAAGGTGATTCTATGGACAGTTTTCTTACAAAGATCAAAGACCTGAAGGAACAATTGATTTCTGCTGATGAGGTTATACCAGATAGCTCACTTGTGCAGACCGTTCTGAATGGTCTTCCTGATTCATATCAGAGTTTTGCCTCTACTCTTCGGTTGATGATGATGAAAGGCAATCCGAATGCCTTGTCATTTGAGGAATTAGTCTCTGTTCTATTGCAGGAAGATCAGACCAGGCAGAACAGGTCCATTATGCGTGTTGCAGATCAAGCTTTCCTGGCTAGTCAGAAGGGCAAAGGAAAATGGAGCTCTTCTACTAGTAAGCAGAAATCTGCAAATGCTGCACATTCAAAGAACCAGACAAAGATGAGAAAAAATCAGAAAAGCAGAAATTGTTTTGTAAGTACTGTAAAGGCAATGATCATATCATAAAGAACTGTCCAAAACTGGCTGCTAAAGAGGCAAAGAAGAAAGAGGCTCGAATGGTTGTTGCAGAGGCCTCTACACCAAAAACAGAGTCTGCAAATCTTGTGCAGGAAGAAGAATGGGCGTTTACTACTGTCTGCAGTTTTGACCCATCTTCTCCTGATCAGTGCATGTCTGCAGTAGACTCAGATGTTTGGTACTTTGACAGTGGGGCGACCAAACATATTACCTCGCAGCGCAGTTTCTTCTCTTCACTTGAGCCTGCTCCTACAGGGAATACTGTCACATGCGCCAATAACTCCTCTTATCCTGTTATGGGAGTTGGTAAGATCATTCTGACTACTGCTGATGGTAGTTCTTTCACTTTGTCAGATGCTTTATTTGTGCCAGGGATCAAAAAGAATCTGTTATCAGTTTCTGCATTAGCCAAGATTGGCTTGGTTGTGAAATTTGTTGATGACAGGGGTACAGTCCATGATCTCTCAAATGGCGATGTGATTATTGCTTCTGGCATTTTATGTCGTGGGCTGTATAAGCTCATAGACTATGAAAGATCTGTGAATGATTCGGCATGTGCAGTTCATGATTCTCAGGCTATGTCAGATGCAAAGATTTGGCATGCACGCTTTGGTCATCTGAATCTTGCTAGTTTGTTACGCCTGCAGAAATCTGAAATGGTGTCCTCTTTGCCCAAACTTGAGGCACCTGGAAAACATGTTTGTGAAGGCTGTATTTTGGGCAAAATGCAGCGTTCTTCCTTTCCAAAAGATGGTTCAGTTCGGGCTACGCAGAAATTGCAGCTTGTACATAGTGATGTCTGTGGTCCTATGCAGACACCCTCTTTTGGAAATTACCTTTACTTCGTGACTTTCATTGATGATTTTTCCAGGCATGCATGGGTATATCCACTCAAAGCAAAGTCCGAAGTGTTCATGTGCTTCAAACAGTTTTTGGTCTTAGCTGAAAATCTGTCAGCATGTAAAATGGGCACCCTCCGTTCTGATCGAGGGGGGGAATATATGTCTTCAGATTTTAATGCATTTCTGGCTGAACGTGGGATAAAACACCAGTGTACAGTGCCGTATACACCTCAACAGAATGGAGTTGCTGAACGAAAGAACAGGTCACTCATGGAGATGGCGAGGTGCATGATCAAAAGTCAGGCTTTACCACATAGTTTCTGGCTTGAGGCTGTCATGTGTGCAGCATATGTACTGAACAAGTGTCCCACTAAAGCGTTGCAGTCTATCACTCCATATGAGGCTTGGCATGACCGCAAGCCATTTGTTGCTCATCTGCGTGTTTTTGGTTGTTTGGCATATGCATTAGTGCCTGAACAACATCGCAGAAAATTGGATGATAAGGCAGTAAAATGTATTTTTGTGGGGTACAGTTCTGAAAGTAAAGGCTATCGTCTGTATCATCCACAGACTAAACGCATTCTGGTTAGCCGTGATGTTGTCTTTGTGGAAGATGCTATTCAGCCATTGCTTTCATGTACTAAGGAGACATCTGTTAGCTCCAAAGACATGTATGATACTTTGATGCCTCTTTTTACAGGTGGACAGGCTAGCGCTGGTCCTAATGAGGCAACTTCTCAGCCTTTGTAGGTTTCATATGATGATGCAGATCATTCCATTTCTGATGCAGATTTACATGATGCACTTGTTGATGAGAGAGCTGATATTGAACAGGCAAAAACTATGCCAAAATGGCTGGTGCAGACTTTGCGTGACAACAAATTAGATGCACCTTTGTCATATCGTACTCGTTCAGGCTCTCATAGTGCCTCCTTTGCATCAGATTGCTATGCTATGGCTGCATCTAGTCTCTGTGATGAGAATGAGCCTGTTTCTTTTGATGAAGCACAAAATTCAGAAAATTGGATGGCTGCTATGCAATCTGAATATGATGCTATAATGAAGAATGGTACATGGTCTTTATGTGACTTGCCTCCTGGCAAGAAGGCCATTGGCACTAAGTGGGTATACAAGCTGAAGCGTAAACCTGATGGTACAGTTGACAGGTATAAGGCTAGGCTTGTTGCAAAGGGTTATGCGCAGGAAAGAGGCATTGATTTTGATGAGACCTTTGCACCTACATGCCGTATGACTACTGTTCGGAGCATTTGTGCACTTGCAGCCCATCATGGTTGGAATGTACATCAGTTGGACATTAAAACAGCATTTCTGAATGGTGACTTGCATGAAGAAGTGTATGTTTTTCAGCCCCGTGGCTTTGTGCAGAAAGGGCATGAAAACCAGGTGTGCAGGTTAAAGAAGGCGTTATATGGTTTAAAGCAAGCACCACGTGCTTGGTATGAGAAGATACATGCCTATCTGATTGCACATGGTTTTGAGAACAGTCCAACTGAAAGCACCTTATATGTTAAGCGTGCTAATGATGTGCTTCTGATCATTGTTGTCTATGTTGATGACATGCTGCTCACTGGTCCTATTGAGACACATATTGCTAATTTTAAGGCTGATTTGCATGCCTCATTTGAGATGTCTGATTTGGGGCATTTGCATCACTATTTGGGCATTCAGTTTATGCACGTTGATGGTGGAATGGCTTTGTGTCAAACGAAATATATTGACACATTATTGGAGCGTTTTGGCCTTGAAGACTGTAAGCCTATTGCCACTCCTATGGAGACAGGTTTACGATTGAGTCTTCATGATGCTGGAGATGCATTTGATGCTGTTCTCTATCAGCAGGCTGTTGGATGCTTGATTTACTTATGCATTACTCGGCCAGATATTCAGTTTGCTGTCTCACAGATGAGCAGGTTTATGCATTGCCCAGGAGTCACACATTGGAAAGCGGTTAAGCGCATCTTTCGCTACTTGAGTGGTACTCGGCTACTTGGGTTGTTTTATCCCAAGGGGGGATCACTACCGCCAGATTTGCATGCTTTTTCTGACTCAGATTGGGCTGGTTGCTATGACACTCGTGTGTCCACCAGTGGTTTTTGCTTCATGCTTGGTAGCTCATGTATATCTTGGTTGAGCAAGAAGCAGCCTACTGTGGCCACTTCCAGTTGTGAGGCTGAGTATAGGGCAGCTTTCACAGCGACTGTTGAGTGTGTGTGGCTCAGACGCCTTATGGCTGATTTGGGTGTTGGCCAGTCTTCTGCCACCACCATCTTCACTGACAGTCAGAGCGCATTGGCAGTTGCGAGGAACCCTGTGTTCCATGCTCGCACTAAGCACATTGAGGTGCATTATCACTATGTCAGGGAGAGGTTCTCTGCTGGGGAGATCAACTTGGCATATGTGCCCACGCAGGAGAACATTGCAGACCTTTTCACGAAGGCTCTGCCTAGGGAGAAGTTTGAAGCTTTCCGCAAAGCTTTGGGCTTACTTCCTTTTGTGGAGTGATTTCCACATAGCTTGGCACTTCCTTATACATGAGTGCCAGCTCCTTGTTCACCGCATCACTCCCAGGGGGGATTTGTTGATATATTTAGGTAGTGATGTGTGTGAACACTCTAGGACTGCCGGGGCACTTTTTTCCCTCTTTAGGAGGTCTTTTTCCCCCGGCTTGTATATACGCCGATTGCCCTAATGGGCTACTTATCTTTGTACATTCTCTAGTAATACATTCAGTCTTGTGTGTTGTGCTCCAAGCTTCTTCTTCTTCCTTGTGCTGTTCGTGTGCTTCCGCAGACGTCTATCTCCAACAGCAAAGCTCAACAAAAATGGGGACACATCCAAAGGTAATAACTCTTCTGCCCTATACACTGATAAGAAGTCTAAAGATAAAGGCAAGAGCAAGAAGGTGGAAGATGAAGGATCAACCTCTCAAGCCAACTATGCAGGGAGAGGTAGATCTTCAAGAGGAAGGGGCAGAGGAGGTAAGTCAGGTAGGGGGAGATCTTATAACTCCTCACCATGCAACATTTGTGGTTTATCAAATCATACTACAGATGAGTGTTTCAGGAATTACAAGAATCAGAGAGGAAGAGGATACCAAAGAGGTGGCTACTCACAGTCAAGAGGTAGATTCAACCATCACCAAGGTTACAACAATAATTACAACAACAACTACAACAATAATTACAATGGCAACTACCAAGGAGGTTTCAAATCCAGAAAGGATTACAACAACTATACAGAGGAGCAAGATGACTCTCTTCTAATCATGAACATGACTTCAAAATCAGGTACAAATGATGACCACCTATTCTACATTGACTCAGGATGTTCAAATCATGTGGCTGGCAATGTAGCATTACTCTCTGATCTTGAGGAAGCAAAAGCTAAGCGTCAAGTCCAAATAGGTGATGACACAAAGCATTCTGTAGTTAAAGTTGGAAATGTTAAGACTTGTGATGGAAATCAGAATTTGTTGAGCAGGGTACTCTATGTACCAATCATTACCAAAAATTTGATGAGTGTTGGTCAGATTGTGGAGAAAGGTTTGCAGGTTAGATTCAACCAATATGGAGCATATGTGGAGGATCCAAGACATGGGTTCAAGAGGATTGCTAAAGGAGAAAAATAAGGTTGACTTTTCACTTTTGAGTTGGAAGATACAAAGAATATTGCACTATACAGTTATAAAGATCAAACACTTTCAGAGCTTGAGATTTGGCACAAAAGGTTAGGGCACATAGGAGAAAGAACCTTGAAACAAATGTGCAGGGACCAAAGTATGCTTGGGATACCTAATGTATCCAAGCAACATATGATTTATAAGTGTGGTGCTTGTCAATTTGGGAAGTCTCACAGGTTACCCTTCTCAAAGAAAGGATACATGCATGAAGACTACCTAGAGCTTTTACACACAGATTGGGGACCAAGCAAAGACCCCTCAGTCTCAGGATCAAGGTACTATGTGTCTTTCATTGATGATTATAGCAGATGGACTGTATTGTACTTCATGAAGCACAAGGATGAGGTATTTAATTGCTTTAAAAAATATCTTGCATTAGTTGAAAATCAGACAGGAAGGAATTTGAAGAGGCTAAGGTCAGATGGAGGAGGTGAGTACTTCTCCAATGAATTTGAAGACTTCTTGCAGGACAGAGGCATCAAAAGAGAGATAACCACAAGGTATTCTCCTAAATAGAATGGGGTAGCTGAGAGAAGAAATAGATTAATAGTTGAGACAGCTAGATCTATGCTTAATGAGAAAAAGTTACCTAACTATCTATGGGCAGAGAGTGTTTCTACTGCCACTTACCTCATAAACAGGTTACCATCTAAGTCTCTTGATGGCATGACACCCTATGAAGCATGGCATGGTAAGAGACCTTCACTTGACAATTGCAAAATATTTGGATGTGTAGCATATGTACACATTCCTTCTCAGATAAGAGGTAAGCTAGACCCAAAGGCTGAAAAATGCATCTTTATTGGGTATGATTTAAATAAAAAAGGTTACAGGTTTTATAATCCTATCAATAAGGGGTTTATGGTAAGCAGAGATGTTGTCTTTGATGAAAATGATTCTTGGTATGAGAATGAATGCAGGAAGGTCAAATTACCCTATGATTTGGAAGAGGAATTTCCAAGTCTTACAAAGGAGGAACCTACTCAGAATGAAGCCTCAAGTTCAGATGATGAAGACCCCATCAATCTTGAAGAATTCAAAGCATGGAAGCCCAAAGGCAAAATGAAAATGAAGAAGCTTGAAGACATACCTGAATCCTCAACTCAACCATTTAGAAGATCAGAAAGAGAAAGCAAGAAACCTATCAGATATGGGTATGATACATCTCTTGTTACTAAACATTCTGTTTATCTTGCCAAAGATTTGTCAAATGAAGAACCAGGATCATATGAAGAAGCAATAACCAAATCAGAATGGAAAGAAGCTATGGATGAGGAGATTGATGCTCTCAAAGAGAGTGACACATGGGAGTTAGTACCTAAGAAGGACTCAATGAAGGTAATAGGATCCAGATGGATCTATAAGCTTAAAAGAAATTCTGATGGCACAATCAATAGGTACAAAGCCAGATTGGTAGCCAAGGGTTTTGCACAAACCCAAGGCATTGACTATGAGGAGACATTCTCACCTGTGGCCAAGATGCCAACAATCAGAGTATTGGTAAGTGTGGCTGCATCAAAAAATTGGAATATGTATCAATTGGATGTCAAGAATGCTTTCTTGAATGGATGGATTTCAGAGGAGGTATACATGTCACAACCTCCCGGCTATGAAGACCCTAAGAAGGTAACATATGTTTGCAAATTGAAAAAGGCTTTATATGGATTGAAGCAGGCACCTAGGGCATGGAATTACAGGTTAACTACATACCTCCAAGACCAAGGATTTGTCATGAGCAAGGTAGATACTTCTCTGTTCATTAAGAGAAGTAATTCAGAGGTAATATACCTTTGTGTTTATGTTGATGACATCATCATTACACGTAATGATGTCAATGGAATCAGATATATCAAAAGTCAAATGATGAAGGAGTTCAAGATCAATGATCTTGGTCTATTGAAATATTTTTTGGGACTTGAATTAGTCTACACTATTTCAGGGATATATATCACTCAGAAAAAATATGTACAAGATATGTTAAAGAAGTTTCACTTGCAGGATGCTAAAGTAGCAAGCACTCCAATGGAGGTAAACCTAAAGCTAAGTGCCCATGAAGGTGATGAAGTCAAGGACATTACAGGTTATCAAAGTATGGTGGGTAGCTTGAACTATGCTACCTTAACAAGGATAGATATTGCATATGGAGTTAGTGTGCTAAGTCAATTTATGCACAAGCCAAGGATACCTCACTTAGAGGCTGCCAAGAGAATCTTGAAGTATCTCAAGGGTACACAGAACCATGGTTTGTATTTCCCTTACACTTCAGATATTGATATCAAAATTTATTCAGATGCAGATTGGGCAGGATGCAAGGATGATAGGAGGAGCACTTCTGGATATATTTCTTTTGCAGGTGACAAACCAATTTCATGGTCTTCAAAGTAGCAACCTACAGTTGCTTTGTCTTCCACAGAGGCAGAGTATAGAGGACTAGCTAATGCCACACAAGAAGCAATTTGGATTAAGCTTTTGTATACAGAATTGGGATTATATACTAGGTCACCAATTATCTTTGGAGATAATACAAGTTCTCTTCACCTTGCAGCTAATCCTATTTACCATGCTAGGACCAAACACATAGAGGTCCATTACCATTATGTGAGAGAGAAATTGATAAGCAAGGACATTCAACTTACCTATGTATCATCCAACATGCAATGTGCAAATTTGTTGACTAAAGCTTTGGATGGAACCAAACTTTGCAGGTTCAAATCCATGATTGGATTGCAGGATATACTTGAAGATTGAAGATGAAGACTTAAGCCAAAATGTTTGGCTTGAGGGGGAGCTGTTGGTGTAAATTACAAGCCTACACATTTGGCTCAAAGGATGTATTGAAGTCTATACATACATGAAGAAGCATAGGAACATATGCTAGTGGTTAATTACCACTTTACCTCATTGTAAAAGTCAAATTGACTTGGAATCTCTTGTAATCACCTACCAAAAGGATTCGTGGAAAATTAGTTGTTTGATTGAAAGAATATCTCCAAGCATTTAGGAGCTTGATCATAGGGAGCCAAAAGTTTGAATTTGAATTCAAATTTTTAGTCATCCCTTATAAAAATGGACATGAAAAGTCGTAGGGAAGAGAGAGCACTCCCGAGCCTAGCATTACTGATTTTTGAGTGTGTGTGAGGTCTACACTCAAGCCCACACCTTTCTATACCATTTGGCAATGAGATTCATGCCAATGGAGTTGTATACAAATGTTCATTAATACATACATTTATATTGTCCATCTTTGAGTTCTCTGTTAGTCTACTCAAAAGTCTGTCAACTTGTCAAGGGCATATCTCGGTCAATTCTTCACCAAATTCAGTGATTCAAAGCTTGTTGGATTCAGATTGAAGTAATCTACATGCTGTAAAAGTTTAAAGACATTATATTCAGCCATTTTGGAGAAATCTGCGTCGAGGTGAACTCTGGTCATTTTCTGCTACAGTCCTAAAAAGTCGGGGGTATAGCTTAACTTGCTAAATTGATTTCTCTAAGCATAGTTTATCATTTTACATCATTCCACTTGAAATAGGTAGCTTACTAAGCTAATTATATCCCCTAAAAGGAGTTTTTCCAATTCCTACTGTGTTGGTCATACTAAGCAAAATACCCAGCAGGTGTCAAGACATAAATAGAAGGTTTTCTTGAGTTTGTGACTTCCAAAGTTATCTGTTTTGATTCAATCATTGCACACATCATTTCCAAAGGACATAGGACATTTTATGGTGTCATTGGAAAGCTAATGAGGTCTAGTTATCAACTCTGAAGCAAAAGACGGCTGGTACAAAGTAGGTTTAGCAGTACCTACTCAGTCTCTTGGTGCATCCATCCATCTTTCCCAACACTGTGTTCCATGCTCGCACTAAGCACATTGAGGTGGATTATCACTATGTCAGGGAGAGGTTCTCTGCTAGGGAGATCAGCTTGGCATATGTGCCCATGCAGGAGAACATTGCAGACCTTTTCACGAAGGCTCTGCCTAGGGAGAAGTTTGAAGCTTTCCGCAAAGCTTTGGGCTTAATTCCTTTTGTGGAGTGATTTCCACATAGCTTGGCACTTCCTTATACATGAGTGGTAGCTCCTTGTTCACTGCATCACTCCTAGGGGGGATTTGTTGATATATTTAGGTAGTGATGTGTGTGAACACACTAGGACCGTTGGGGCACTTTTTTCCCTCTTTAGGAGGTTTTTTTCCCTTGGCTTGTATATACGCCTATAGCCCTAATGGGCTACTAATCTTTGTACATTCTCTAGTAATACATTCAGTATTGTGTGTTGTGCTCCAAGCTTCTTCTTCTTCCTTGTGCTATTCGTGTGCTTCTGCAGACGTCTAACTCCAACACTTTGCTCTTGCCTAACCTGCATTTGAATAGATTTTGATATCCAAATTTGAAGAGTAAGGATATAAGATACCTTCATTAAGTGTTCCTTTGAGGTAATTCAATACTCTCTTTGCACCATCCATGTGTGGTCTTCTAGGTGAGTGAATGAACTAGCTAAGCGTGTCTTTTGATCCTTTGAATGCCATTCAAGTAATCACATGTCAAAATCATATCATCTACATATCATGATAGGAGCTTGTTTCAATCCATACAATGCTTTATTAAGTCTAAAAACATAAGATGTATGATTAGGGTTTTCAAAACCTAGATGTTGTGACATGTATACCTCTTCACTTATCCAACCATTTAGAAATGCATTTTTCACATCAAGTTGGAGGAATTTCCAATTTCTTGGAGCAGCTACTCTTATCAATGATCTAATTGTATTGATCATTGCAACTAGTGAGAATGTTTCCTCATAGTCTATATGAGTTTGTGAACATCCTTTTGTAACTAATTTGGCCATGTACCTGCAAATTAATCCATCTGAGTTCCTCTTAAGTTTATATACCCATCTGCAACCAATTACCTTCTGATTGAATGACATTGGAAACAATTCCCAAGTCTCAATCTCCTTCAAGGTATTTATTTCTTCTTTCATAGCCTTTTACCAATTGGGGTTTTCTTTTGCCTCTTCATAGGTTGATGGTTCTTTTGAAATTGAGTCTTTTTCCAAGTAGATTGAATGCTTTGTAAAAAATAAGGAATCATATCCATACATTTTTGGTTGTCTCTTCTCCCTTGTTGACCTTCTAGGTGCTTGCATGGAGCATTATCCACACTCTTGCACATTTTCTTTGCCTCTTGACTTCCATATCTTGTAATCCTCCTCCCTTTCATCTTTTTCATCATCTTTATCACTTCTTGGATCCCTTATTGTAGTGAATTTCTTGGTTGAAGGATTGTAGAACCTGTAACCCATGTGAGTTGAATCATATCCAATAAATACTGCATTAGTTGCCCTTTCATCTAGCTTACCTCTCATTTCTGAAGGTACATGAACATAAGCTAAACAACCAAACACCTTGCAATGTCCTATACTAGGTTTTCTTCCATGCCATGCTTCCTAAGGAGTCACACCTTGAAGTGATTTGGATGGCAATCTATTGAACGGTTACACGACAGTTTAAATAGCTTCTACCCATAAAAATATGGTAACTTCTTCTCTTCAAGCATTGTTTTGGCTAATCCAACCAATGTCTTGTTTTTTGTCTTTGGAATTCCATTCAATTGGTTTTTTACATGGTAGTGTCTTCCCTCTTAATTCCTCTATCTTGCTGAGTTTCTTAAGTCATCTACCTCTATGGTTCTCTACATGTGCTAGATACTTTTTGAAGCAATCAAACACTTCATTCTTACTCTTAATAAAGTACAAAATAGTCCAGCTACTGTGGTCGTCAAGAAATAAGACATAATACCTTGATCCTACCAAAGAAGGTTCTAGGCTTGGCCTCTATATCTGTATGTAGTAAGTCCAATAATTTGTTCTGGATGTAGCCTTTGCAATTGAATGGTTGTATTTGTGCCTTCCCAATAAGACATGCATAGTAAAAAGCCTACCATGCTTCTCATCTCCTGCTATTTTCTTGAAGCCTTGACATGGGTCTTCTACAATATCTCCATGTTGGGTGAACCTTTGGGCTTACTTCCTTTTGTGGAATGATTTCATTCCACATAGCTTGGCACTTCCTTATACATGAGTGCCAGCTCTTTGTTTACCACATCACTCTAAGGGGAGATTTTTTGATATATTTTGGTAGTCTTGTGTGTGAAAAACTATTGAGCCCCTTTTGTCACCCTTTAGGAGGTTTTTTCCCTTGATTGTATATATTCCTATAATGCTAATGGTTCACTTATCTTTGTACATTAATGTTTGAAATGATGTCAAAGTGAGTCCAAAATCTACATAACTACAACGTAATGGGAAGTCCTTAGTACATTCACTTGGTAATGTTCGAAACAATGTCAAAGTGAGTCCAAAATCTACATAACTTGAGCATATGTAAAAGGATGGTCTTCATGGATACAATGTAAGTCTTTCAAACTAACCATGTCAGTTAAAATCCCAACAAAAGCTTTTTCCAAGAATTGATTATCAAAAAACCATAATCGAAGGCGGCATTGATTTTTGTGGATCAAATTATTATTGTGTTTTGAGTTCCATTGCATGTGTTTTCTGCATTTGTTTTTGTGAAGATAGCTTTTCATGGAGGCTCTAAAACTATTTTAAGGAGGGCCAAGCTCACTACATCATCATCACTCAAGCTTCTACAAGGTCTAGATCTTGGAGATTTTTGGTGATCAATGTCTTGGAGAACATCTTTAGAGGTCCTCTACTTGGAGGAAGGTTCAAATGAGTGTAAAATCCCTTCATTTGGACACTAGGATGCCTTAATCAGTTGAATCAATACAAAAAACTTGATCTCTTCATAGAGTATTAGCTAACCACAAAGATGCTATTCTAGACATTTATATTAGAATGTGCAAGCATTGATCCTGAGACTTATATGACTCAAACACATAATCTTTCCAACAAGACAAAAAACATTGCAAATAGCTTGGGGATGAAGGAGAAACAATAATTACAAGATCATGGGGTCAATGAAGATCATCTAGAGATATAGAGTTTATAAAAGTGAAATCTTTGCAAAATATGCAGAGAACAACTAGTAGAGGGTGTGCTTAAGCAAGGGGGCAGCTTAGGCATGTATTTCTATGACGCTAAGTCATAATACAACTCATTAGGTCACATACCAACCTCTTTAACTAATCAAAAACATATACATGTCAAAAGGTGAGGCTCAATCACATCAAGAGGTGACCTAAATCTTCTCTAATCAGCTTCTTTCCAGTATAGACATGATTTGATGCCTGTAACTTGTGGAAATCATCTTCTTTGATTTCAGATGATTTGGTAGGTTCAATTTGGGGCATGTTTGCACTTTCTTGAGCTTGAAATACAAAACTGTCAACACTCCCTCTCGCGTTCAAGACTTTTCCTTCGTTGCTTCATCTTATGTCTTTTATGTTGATTGTTTCCTTTGAATCCTCCAAAATTTTTACCTTCAAGAAACTTTGTCAACATGTCTCCAACATGCACTTTAGTGTTGACATACCTTATATCTAGCTCTTTTTACATCACCTTTTCTCTAATGAAGTGATAATGAACCTCTATGTGCTTGCTTCTTGCATGAAACATGGCTCTATATCTTCAAGAACTTACTTGATATTGCTCCATATCTCATTCTGTGTACAAATAAGCTTACGTGATATTGCTTTATATCTCATTATGTGTATAGATAAGCTTGCTATCATCTTTGTATGTTTAGTGACTTGATAGAGATCTTTGTAATAAGCCATCATTCCAAGGATCTTTGTATGCTTGAAGAATCTTTGTTGGTAAAGTTCTGATTTAGATCTTTAATTTATTTATATATTAAGATTTAAATCATGGGAATGTAATTTTGTGTATTGCATTAAATGAGGGTCATGAAAGTGGGAATTACTTATGTTCTAGAAGAAATTTTAAAATCACATATACTTTACATGTATTATCCAATATCTATATAGAACAAAAATTATATTCCATCAAAATAAAAAGCTCCTACTATATCTTTTAGAAATTTGGTAGCCCCTATTTCTTGGGCAGATAGTTTTAGGAGTTTCTAGAATATAAAAGGGCAACTGGTATGACCTCTCTCTATGAGAGAGGCCACTATGCACCCACTTGCTTGAGGTAGAAGAACACATGTCTGAGAAGAAAGGGAGACCACCCACATTCCTCATTACATTTGAGAGGAGAGGAGAGAACCCCCCACAAGAGCTCTCTCTTCCACTCTACAAGGTGGAGCTCCACAATATATAAGCTGGTGCAACCATTGTTTGGCTCGTATATCAGATATCAATCTTCATGTTCAGCCTACATGCATAGATAGATGTTTAGCTTTACTTTATGAATCTTTTTGAGAATCTAGTTTATTTCTCTTAAAAGTAGATAATTGTCTTCAATACCTTGTTGAAATTGATCTATGCAAAGTTAAATTCTTGAGTCACCTAGAGTTTGACTCACAAGAAGTTTAACTTAGAAGTTTGAATTGGTTGTACATACTTTTGCTTTTTCTTTTCGCTTTTCGAATCTTTTGGATCTAACACTACAATATATCAGAGGTATACCGAGCTTTTGATCGGCACAAATGCATGAGTGACATTTCTCCCTGATGCTGGTGTAAGCTTTGGCATAGACATCGATACCAAAGTGCCAGTATAAGCATTGGTATAGGCATCGGTATAGGCATCGGTATATGCATCAGTATAAGCATAGGTAATCTCCTGGGTAGAAGCACCGGTATAAGCATCCATATACATCTCGACATACTAACGCTCATACCGACACCTATACCAACAACCATATCTGCAAAATTTTTTTTGGGCAGAGTGTGTTGTCTCTTGCTGCAGCAACATTACCATGCTATTGTGTAGCAAAGGTCAATACACTATACCCAAAAAAAAAAACTGAGTACATGTGACGTACTCTAGTGGTTTCTGATCTAGTGTTTAGATGACCGACAACCAAAACATGATTTGATAAAGAAAAACACTGTGGAGCACAAAAGAGATGAGCAGAATGAACCATGAACCATGTACAAAAGAGATACATATTCCATAAATGAATGATGTACAAAAGTGTGGCAAACCATTGCCATATATGAGCCAAATACAAACTGTGGCAAAGCACTGCCATATAGAAACCAAATACAAACTTCTAGCACACAACTGCCATATGTGAGCAAAATACAAATTTCTAGCATACCACTACCATACACATGCCCAAAGGGATCAAGACATCTATATCTGCAGTCTTGCACAAAAACACATTCGTGAAATGAGATAAATTGACATGATATTTACAAACAACAACTAAAAACACCAAACCAAGTTTATAAGCTCACCTCATCATAGATGCTCCCATGAAATGACCGCACCAAGTCTTTCCAAGTCCTCCAATAGTGCAACCAATCCATGAAAATATCCATACGCCTCCTCAGTTTGTGTCGGACGACGATCCACTGCCAAGTCCTAGAACAAATATGCAAAATGTTAGATGAACATACATGATGTGCTTAACACAAACAAATTCAATAATCAAAATGCTACTTACAAACTCGTGATGCATAGTGTCATATCCACCACTACCAAATGTGATGGCTTGACTGTAACTAGACGTGTGGCCACTGCATCTCACTGTTGGCAATATCGGTAAGGAGTTTGCTATTTCTCATTGCGAATCATATCCCTCCTCAGTGTCTAACCATATAGGCTTCGATAAGTCTATTATGAAAGCATCATGCGCCTTGGATCATCTATGGGACATCACCTCACATGCCTTGTGCTAAATCCACTCTGATCTGACAATAGGATGCCTATGTGCTGGTCGGTACTTGTGATAGATCATCTCTGTGATATAATTTTTACGATCTTTATCTTGTTCACTCCATTTCAAGATGAGCCAGTGTCCAAACTGTATGGAGCAAAGCTGTCATATGCAATGAGGCATGGCCTTTATGGCTGCATCCATCACTGGAGCTCCATCACATATACTATATACCTTGGAGTTGTCATGTTCATGAGCACTTCAATCTATACATGGTGTACCATGTGGCATACCTACATCTGAGGTACTCACTCTAAGAGTAGAAGTGGGAGAAACAACATCCGTTGCACTACCTCCACAACATGTGCCTTCTCTAAGGCCAGCTATAGATCCACTTGTAGAACCTTCTCCTCCAAAGCATGACCTTGATTGATGAGATGGGTCAGCACTTGTATCGTGCTGAGCTGTCAAATGCATATGTCAACTACTAGAGCTCTTAGGGGATGGCTGAGAAGGCAATCATGGTGGAATCATAAATCTAGGAGAGGTGCCTCCGATGGGAGTCGCCCCACCCATGGGAGTTACATCGACAAGAGTGAGGCCAACATGAGTGAGACTGGTGGGAGTGAGGTTGGGGGAGTGCTACCGCAAGGGATCTAGTACTGTGATGCAACAACCATATAACATGGAGGTGCCTAAGATATAAACTCTAAGAATTGCTCCTCTCTCATGGAATGCAGAGTGATCGGATGTCTCATCTTCTTATAGGTTGAGATATGTCGCGCACAACAATCCCATCCCATAAAGTGTGTAGCTCTTCCATAAGTGCTTCAAGGTACACATCCATGTTTTTAACCTTATACTTACCTGGCACAATGAGAGATAATAATAAATAGTTCTTTTTTGTGGCCAACCATGGTGGGATGTTATAGTTGGCCAAACATACAGGCCCTCTGCTCCATGAAGAGTTGCGTAAAGCAAATGGATTTACTCCATCCATAGCTAGGCCAAGACTATAGTTTTGAGGCTCACTAGAAAACTCTGGTCACTTACTACCTATGTGTTTCCAAGCATTAGAGTCAGCAGGCACTCGCATTACACCATCTACAGACCTGCTCTTTACATGCCATGACATTAACTCACCTATGGATTTGCATCTAAACATGCTCTCAATTCTTGGAATGATATGAAAGTGGCAAAGAACCTTTGTGGGGACTGCTTCTCTCACAAGGTCTTGACTAAACCTATTCGTTCCACACTTTGGACAAAGATGCTCATACTCATTCCGAAAGAGAATGCAATCATTCAGACAAACATGAATCTTGGTGTAGTCCATTCCAAAAGATTGTAAAAGTTCTTTTGCATCTCCACATGTTGGATCTGGCAAAACCTGATCTTCAAGAAGCCTACAATAAGCAATTGGATTGATATTAGTAAATAAAGTTATTTTAATAAAACAATGAAAGTTTATTTCAAATCCACTTACCTGAACAATTCAGAGGCACTATTATCTGACCTTCCATAAATGGATTGGAGATTGAGCATCACCAATGATGCACGCAGTACAGATGCCTTTGGCCTAGTGTATAGTGGAATGGGCTAGTCTTCGCATGTTCTGGTATTCTTCATCGGCTTCTCATCATGGAAATTCTGCCGTGTCCATGGAACCCACAACATTTTCTCCACCATCGTGATCTTTGCCCATCTCATAAAATGCTTCGAGCATTTCTTCCATGTGTTCATTCTGTGTAATGCTACCATTGCCTTGTACTTCTACCTCCATCTTTGTTCTCTCGTATCCATGAGAGGTTACCAGTGCACTGTGGTTTGGGTCCACCTGTTCACTAGGGGGACCATGCGAATGGTAGCATAGGTTTTGTAGTTGATTTTCAACAAAGGATCAATATTTTCTAACATGTTTAGTATAAATCTGTTGTTTTCAATAACTTTGATACTTGCACTGAGTGCAAGGATATGCCATTCTCTCCTCCGGATCCAAAGATGCCATTTGATACTATGTGGACATGTTAGGACATTTAACTCTAAAACCCTAATTTTTTTTCTTAAACAAAAAATCCTATTTTTTTTATATACTTAATTATATATATATATAATTATATATAATTATATATATGTAATCTAATTAAAAAAGTATGTTAAAAACCTATTTATATATAGTTAATTATATATGTTTAATTTAATTTAAAAACCCTAGCTCTTTCCATATTTATTTATCTATATTAAAATCCTAGTTTTATATATATTTGATTACATATTGTACTTATATATATATATATATATATATATATATATATATATATATATATATATATATATATATATATATATATATATATATATAACCTAAAACTCTATTTTTAATATTTTTAATTATATATATTTAATTAATAAAAAATCCTAAAATCCTATTTCTATATATTTAATTATATATTTAATTATATATTTAATTTATATATTTAAAACCCTAGCTCTTTTCATATTTATTTATCTATACTAAAATCCTATTTTTTATATATATTTATTTATATATTCTAACATTGTTTTCTTAATTTTTGTTTCTTATATATATATATTTAATTTCAATAAAAGTGCCTAAAACCCTAATCCTAAAGAACTAGACCTAAAACATGTATATATGTGTAAGCATGTGTATATATATGTGTATGCATATATGTATTATGTGTGTATAGGTGTATATATGTATAAAAAGCCTAAAACCCTAATCCTAAACACCTAGACCTAAAACATGTATATGTGTGTATGCATGTGTATATACATGTGTATGTATATATGTATTATGTGTGTATATGTGTATATGTGTGCATGCATGTGTAAAAATCCTAAACCCCTAATCCTGAAGACATAGACCTAAAGCATGTATATGTGTGTATGCATGTGTATATACATGTGTATGTGTATATGATTTATCTCTGTATATGTGTGTTTGCATGTGTAAAAAGCCTAAAACCCTAATTCTAAAAACCTAAACTTAAAACTTGTATATGTGTGTAAGCATGTGGATATGCATGTGCATGTGTATATGTATTATGTGTGTATATGTGTAAAAGCCTAAAGCCCTAATCCTAAAGACCTAGATCTAAAACATGTATATGTGTGTATGCATGTGTATATATATGTGTATGTGTATATGTATTATCTGTGCATATGTGTATATGTATGTATGCATGTGTAAAAAGCCTAAAACCCTAATCCTAAAGACTTAGACCTAAAACATATATATGTGTGTATGCATGTGTATATACTATGCATGTGTATATGTGTAGAGCAGGTGAGCTTGCTAGCATTTGATTGACTTTATTTTAGGAGAAGCTTCTTGGAAGTGTTAAAGCATGAGCAATTTGAAGCAAAGTCTTTGGGAGGAAGTGGATGCAAGACAATCAACTTTGGTGACCTTTAAACCTGCAGGTATGTAGCAGAAAACGCACTCAATTGGCAAGCTCTAGCCCTTTGCTCAACCCTTCACCCATATGAACTTCTAAAATTTGCCCATATGAACCTCTTGTGAAGAGATCCAAGTTCCAACTTATATAATTCTCTTGCGTTTTGATAGCAAAATATGGAGTGTGCTTGCCTTATTTTTAGGGGAATTTATTGACTTAATTTTCTTGCAAAGCGAAAGGCGTGGAGTCGCCTCTTTTGAGTGAATCAAAGCAAATGTTCCATGCCTTAAAACCAGGAGCCTCCCAAGTACCAAGGCGACCTCTTGTTTTTCTAATCTCCAAGGAAGGGTGACGCCCTATTTTCACGAAAATACACTCACTTGGGCGACGCCCTATTTTCACGAAAGTACACTCACTTGGGCGACGCCAGAATTCTTCTTCTTCTTGCAATATCAAAAAGGAAACGGCTTAATTCTATTGCATGGAAGCGGGCGACGCCTTGATTTTAGGGAGATGAATAACTTCTTGCAAAACAAGGGCGAAGCCCTATCTAAAGGAATTAACTTGCATACATGCAAAATTCGGCGACCACCAATTTAGTGGAGAAAGCATGCGCATGTGGTGGAGCGAGGCAAGCAACATAACAAGAAAATAAGGGCAACACAAAGCCTCTTGCTACATCCCTTTGGGCGAGGCCAATTTGGCTTACTACATCAAAGTTGGGCAAGGCTTTTTGCATTAATTGGGGGACACCAAATATGGAGGAGGCGACCACCATCACCACATAAGGAGGAGGCGACCACCCCATTTCTTGCACACATAGAAGGAGGCGACCACCCATGTGGGGTGATGCAATTAGGCGACCACCCACCTTTTACATCCACCAAATTTCGAGCTTCTCAAATTTAGGCAACCACCAATTCGTGCAAATCAAGGCGACCACCTCCAACCTTTCCCCTCCACCTACTCAATCTACTGCCAAGGTGACCATCTAAAGTGCATCAACCTGGACGTCTAAACTCCATAGTCAGGTGACTACTATTTTATGAAGGAATATCAAATTGGGCGACTACCGACTTAGTATGGGCTCCACCATGAGCTACTTGGGTGGAAAATGGTGGGCGGAGTATATTTTGTTAGTAATATGTCAGAGTGAAAAGTAATGCAGGGAATACTGCCACTAAGCTTTGGCGGTGTCAGAAGCTAAAATTGGGGGCCTTATTGAAGTTGGTTACCAGAGCCAAAATTAGTCCTCTCCTCCACCTCTTTGACCACCACTTTGGCGCGTGCGGCACTTAAGGTTGGAATTTGGCAAGGCCACCCTTGGCCACTCTGGAGTCTATGTAAACAGATGTTTGGCACTCATTTGGGGGGAGTAATCTGAATCGTGTGGACTATTGTGTATCATCACTACCATCATTTGTTGATGCTAGTTGAGGCTATTTTTTTTGGTCTACTCTCTGCACTCTGTTGCTACAGGCACACTGTTGGAGGTCACTCTGTGATGAGTATACAGAGCGTGGGCCTCCAGTGGAGTTGGTGATTAGCATTACAGGGTGATTGAGTGGCTTGGATCTAGTCATTGGCATGCATCGGTGAATTTCTTCAGGATCAAGTCATCATCTTTATTGTATTCACTTTGTTGGTCTCACTCTTGTATTGTTGCTAGTTAGTTTTGGAATGGCATGCTAGCCCACTGTTACATCCTTTTGTAGTATTTTAGCTCTCTGTAATCATTTTCAAAGTTACGAAGTGATTTCCTCTCTCAAGAGCACTTGTCATTGATCCTTTCTCTACAACTGTACATTTCCACTTCTATTGGTTTCTCTGTTATCAGTGAAGGTACCTACACACAGGAATGTCACAGGGTATACTTCCCTAAGGAGAACCCCCCTTGAGTAGACGGAGTACTGGAAATGTATACAATTTGATATTGTTGGAAGTGGATACCCCAGTACCTCCTCTACAGTTTGGCACGCCCGGTGGGACACTTGCATTTTTGTGTGAGGTATTTAGTGTGCACTATATAGTTGTGGTTGCATTAATTTCTTGATTTTTTGCATTCTGTGAGTGGGTACATGACCCACACTCGACTAGATAGAGAGCCCCTTCGTGTACAAAGGAGCCTCAAGAAGTCAGCTCTACCTTCGGCTAGTACCCCTCTACCTTTAAATTTTTCCATCGAATTGGCTTCAACCCCGCTTTCAAAAGAGAAGCTGAGGAGGACATTAGATTTTTCCTCTGATACTTCAGAAGAAGCACCGGTGCCAATGGAGGATCGTTCTCATTTACTCTCTAGGTTGAACATCAAGTTCCCTATATTTAAGGGATTGGCTTATGAGGATGCGGATGACCACGTGAGGAGATTCGTCTCGTTATGCCGTGGACGAAGATTGCAGAACCGAGAGGATGCAATGTTGGTACTCTTCCCATCTACATTGGAAGGCCTTGCAGACAAATGGTATAGTCAATATGCAGACGGACAGGCACTGAAGACGGCATTCTCGTAGACATTCCAACCAAGCAACTCCTCTGAAAGAGCTCTAGATCAGCTAGAGAACCTAAAATTGAGATCAGGTGAATCCTTTCATGAACTTCACACTAGAACAAAAGCACTTGTTTCACGTCTGCCACATGCTCCAGGTGATTTCTTGGTAAAAAAATGGATAGCGAAAGCTCTGCCCAAGTCATCTCAGCAGAAGCTTCGTGAATCTCTTAGATTGGATGCAACACTTGATGATTTTGTTGCAACTGCATCGCGCATTGAGGAGGCTAGACTACATTTTGAAGGGGAGGCCCAACCAAATTATGCATCAGACTTGGATCCTATCGGGCAACTCAGGAAGGAGTTGGAAGCCTTAAGAATGCAGCAAAGTCGCCAAGAAGAGAAGGTCGTGCCGCCGCCCCCGCCCCACACTGTTGATGAAGTAGCTCAACTTCGTCGTGAGCTCGAAGATTTGCGGACTACACAGGACATACGAAGACAGGTTTGGTGTACAATATGTAGCAATAGTGGACATTCCAATGTTAATTGCCCTAACAAGGTCAGTTGTCAATTCTGTGGCAAAGATGGTCATGAAGCTAGAGACTGCTACTACCTCAAGGGAGCACAACAACGAGGTAACCATCAAGCTTTGGATTCATATTATGCTAGTACTTCGAATGCACCTAATAGAGAAGAGACCCGTCCAACTCGGCCTAGAGGCCACTGATGTGTTATCGCTGTGGTGAGTATGGCCATATACAAGACAAGTGCTCCTTACCAGAAGGTGCACCTCCCTATCAGCATTGTCCAGATGCTAAGGATCACTATACCAGAGATTGCCCAATGAGCCGCCCTCCTCCAATTCACATGATTGCAGTCTCCCCACAAGTAGAAGGTATGACCACTCAGTCTTATGCTGTTTCATCTTCGTCAATGCCAATGATGACTAGAGCCAGGCAAGCGGCAACAGCTTATAGGGAGGAACAACAAGGACTCAAGGATAGAGATGAGGAAAAGAAGGCGGGATGGAAGGACCAAGCAGACATTGAAGGAGCTTATGAGAGGGTGACTACTTTGGTAAAAGATCAACCAACAAGTCCTCAGGAAGACACACAAGAGGTGAACATTGAGGAAATCTTGAGAGGTATTCATCATAAGATTAGTCTGTACCAACTCATAAAGATGGATTCAAAAGTAAGAAGTGATTTGTTGAAGATTATACACTCTGCATGCTTGTGCCCACCTCCTAGCATAGATGGTTTTGTGGTTGACTTTCCCCCTGCACCCTTGGCTGACTATCAGAGCTCAAGATTATCTGTTTTTATAAAGGATGAAGCTCTCACAGGTGTTATCATAGATGGAGGTTCTGGCATCAATTTGATGCCAGATTTCACCATGAAGAAACTAAAATTGAATCCCACGAAGGCAGCACCCTTCACAGTTACATTAGCAAATCAACGTCGGGTTGCACCACTTGGCATTGTTGAAAAGGTACTTATGATAGTGCAGGGTTGTCACTTTGTTCTAGACTTTGTTGTTATGCCCTGCCTCAGGAGACCTCCTACCCTCTACTCTTGGGAAGGCCTTGGCTAAGGCAAGCAAAGGCTCTACACGATTGGGAAAAGAACAAGTTATGGATTTCCACATGTACTAACAATCAATTACAGATACATTTGGAAGAAGGATCAGACATCAACAAGGCTACTGGGTATACAATGGACACTCAGGTAATGCCTTCTGAAGATGATGCCCTATTAAATTGGATGATGGGGAGTGCAGAATGTTGTACAGTGGAGATATGTGAAGCAAATGAGGATTTTATAGAAGCAGCACAAGGAGGCCAGAAAGAGGAAGAAATGGATGTTTTTCACTTGAACAGTATGAAAAATAGTAAGATATGTGATCACAAGAAACTAGAGGAAGAAGCAAAAATTGGGCACCATGGGGCCCAAATTAGGCACCTCACTCATATGGGGCACCAGGAAGCCCAAGTTGGGTACCTAGTAGGTGGTGGCCCAAGTGGGCGTCACAAGGCCCAAAATGGGCACCTAGCAAGTGGTGGCCCAAGTGGGCACCATGAGGCCCAAGTTGTGCACTTAGCCAATAGTGGCCAAAATGGGCCAATCCTCCCTCTGGAACTCACTACTTCTCTGAAGCAAGGTAGTCGAGCTTATCTTTTGCAGGCACCTCCTGAAGGACTGAAACCTCTAATTGGGCCACTAGACCCGGGTAGTCAAAATTTGACAATAGGCGCCACTACAATGATATGTAATGAGAAGACAGGTAAACATGAAAAATTGGATGATTTTATGCTTGCAGGACCAGAAAGTGATAAAGGTGTGCATGCATCTGAGGAGGCTAATTTTGACCTTCATTCTAGACAAGACCTCCCATTTTCAAATATACCTTTAGGATGGATCAAGGAACAGATTGCGGATCATAAGTTGAACTCTGCTCCTGCATACAGTGGGAATGAATTTTCAAGTGATTCCAATTCTGAAACGTTTGTTCAAGAAGTAAATCTTGGAGATGAAGAGAACCCTCAAATAGTTCGCTTGGCCTCTTGGTTGTGGCATTATCCCTCTTTACTATAGAAGGTAACTTCTCTACTTTTTTCCTACAAAAATGTATTTGCATGGTCCTACAAAGACCTAGCAGGGATACTAGAGGAGCTTGGATTACATCGAATACCTTTAGTTGAAGGAGCTTCACCTGCAAGAAGTAGGCCTTATCGTCTCAATCCAAAGTATGCAGAGGCAGTAAAGCTAGAAATAACAAAACTGGAAGAGGCAGGTATTATTGTTCCAGTAGAACATTCAAGGTGGCTTTCTTCCATGGTCATTGTACCAAAGAAAAATAGTGGCAAAATAAGAGTATGCGTTGATTTTCGTGCTTTAAATAAGGTGACTGTTCAAGATGGCTTTCCTCAACCATTCACAGAGCAGGTGCTTGAAGAAGTAGCTGGACACACTCTATATAGTTTTCTTGATGGTTTCAGTGGCTACAACCAGATAGTGATTCATCTTGAAGATAGAGACAAAACGGCCTTTGTTACTCCATGGGGCACTTACGTTTATACCCGCATGGCTTTTGGCTTGAAAAATGCACCAGCTTCCTTTAATAGAACAATGTATCTGATACTAGGAAATGGTTAACCACCTTTTTGCACATTTTTATGGATGACTTTTCAGTGTTTTCAGGCACGGATAGGAGAGCAATAGTTCAAGATTTCCATGATCACTTGGAAAATCTGAAGGAAATCTTTGAGCAGTGTCTCAAAACAGGTTTGAAGTTAAATCCTACTAAATGTCATTTTTTGGTCACTAAAGGCAGTCTCCTTGGTCATATAGTATCGGCCGAAGGGATAACTGTTGATCCGGCAAAGATCACTGCTATCCTCTCCATGCCGATTCCACGAACTCCAAAGGAAGTACAAAGTTTTTTAGGCCATGCAGGATACCATAGACGATTTATCAAAATGTATTCAGAAATAGCTAAGCCCTTGTCCAGGCTTACAAGTAAGAATGTTCCTTTCTCATGGAGTCCTGAAGCTGAGAAAGCATTTTGCGAACTAAAATTGAGGCTATGTAGTGCTCCAATTTGAACGGTTCCTAATTGGTCATTAGAGTTCCATGTGCATACAGATGTCAGTCTTCATGCAGTTGGAGCCGTCTTGGCTCAACCATCATCACATAAGGTAGAACAACCTATCGTCTATGCTAGCAGATTGCTTACCAAAGCAGAAAGGAACTACAACACTACCAAAAGGGAAGGTTTGGCTATCGTATTCGCTCTTCAAAAATTTTGGCATTACCTCCTAGGTGTGCATTTTATTGTCATATCTGATCATCAGCCTTTGAAGTACTTGATTAACAATCCTAGAGTAGCTGGAAGGATTTGGCGATGGTTATTGCTATTTCAAGAATTTGAATTTGATATTCATATTAAGCCAGGGAAAGAGCACTATATGGTGGATCAGGTATCAAGGACTGCTTTGAGTGAAAAGGCAACATGTATTAATGATGAACTGGTGGATAGTACTCTTTTTCTGGTTGCAATGCAAACTGATTGGTATGATGGAATTCTTCAGTTCCTCTCAGTTGGAAAATTCCCCAAACATCTAACACCATTAGAAAAGAGGAAATTACTCCTTAAATCCAAATCTTACTCACTCATAGATGGAAATTTATATAAATATTGTCACGACGATATCTTGAGAAAGTGTTTTTTTCCAGAAGAAGTAAACTTTTTGCTTGAAGCAGCACACAACAAAGGGCATATGAAGGGAGAGGATTTGGCTCACAAAATTATCCGCAAGGGACTATGGTGGCCTCAGATATACAAAGATGCAATCAAATTGCTAAGGAGTGCGACATCTGCCAGAGATGTGCTCCTAGGCCAACCAAATTGAATTTTCAACCATTAGTCGTCTCCACAGGATGGTTACCTTTTGAACGTTGGGGTCTTGATTTTATTGGTCCGATCAGTCCAATTGGTCAACCTAGGAGTAAGAAATATATTATGATGGCCACATGTTATGCAACTAAGTGGATAGAAGCTAAAGCCACTACAGATTGCACGGCCTTGATAGTGGCTAAGTTTTTGTTTAAATGTATTTTCTCAAGATTCGGTTGCCCACTTGAAATTACTAGTGATAGGGGCACTCACTTTGTAAATCAGTTGCTCCAATTCGTCTTTGATAGGTATAAAATCTTTCACAAAAAGTCATGTGCTTACTATCCAAGGGAAAATGGCCAAGCAGAAAGCTCTAACAAAATTTTGATTGGGCTCTTACGCAAATTATCCTTTGATCATCAAAGTTCTTGGCCACAAGCATTAATCGGTGCAATTTGGGCTTTCCGAACTACTAGAAGGGGAACCACTGGCGAGAGTCCATTCCGCTTAGTATATGGTAAAGAGGCCTTGGCACCATTCGAATTTATTATCAAGAAGGAAATTGGATCCAGAACCATTGGAATTGAGCCTCCCATTAGAAGACTTGTGGCATTGGAAGAATATAGGGAAGCAGCAATGAGGAAACTGGAGGTAAAGCAAGAGGAACGCAAATGGTTGCATGACACGTATTTAAGGACTAATGAAGTACAGGAAGGATCTTTGGTCCTGGTGCATCAGATCCCGTCGACATCCACCAAATTGGCACCTAAATGGATAGGGCCCTACAAAGTGATAAAGGTATTATCACAAGGAGCAGTTCATTTAGAGGACTTGCAGCATGAAAGGCTGCCCCAGGTCAACATCTCCAGGGTGAAAAGTTATTTGAATTAATGCAAGCAGATGGAATTCACTCACTGTACATACCATAGTTCTTCTCATTTTATGCAGTTCATTTTGTTTGATGGAATAAGCAAATAAATGAGTTGTTGCACCGGGACGGTGCAATGTCTTGATGTGGGGGTCTGTAGAGCAGGTGAGCTTGCTAGCATTTGATTGACTTTATTTTAGGAGAAGCTTCTTGGAAGTGTTAAAGCATGAGCAATTTGAAGCAAAGTCTTTGGGAGGAAGTGGATGCAAGACAATCAACTTTGGTGACCCTTAAACCTGCAGGTATGTAGCAGAAAACACACTCTATTGGCAAGCTCTAGCCCTTTGCTCAACCCTTCAACCATATGAACTTCTAAAATTTGCCCATATGAACCTCTTGTGAAGAGATCCAAGTTCCAACTTATATAATTCTCTTGCGTTTTGATAGCAAAATATGGAGTGTGCTTGCCTTATTTTTAGGGGAATTCATTGACTTAATTTTCTTGCAAAGCGAAAGGCGTGGAGTCGCCTCTTTTGAGTGAATCAAAGCAAATGTTCCATGCCTTAAAACCAGGCGCCTCCCAAGTACCAAGGTGACCTCTTGTTTTCCTAATCTCCAAGGAAGGGCGATGCCCTATTTTCACGAAAATACACTCACTTGGGCGACGCCCTATTTTCACGAAAGTACACTCACTTGGGCGACGCCAGAATTCTTCTTCTTCTTGCAATATCAAAAAGGCAACGACTTAATTCTATTGCATGGAAGCGGGCGACGCCTTGATTTTAGGGAGATGAATAACTTCTTGCAAAACAAGGGCGACACCCTATCTAAAGGAATTAACTTGCATACATGCAAAATTCGGTGACCACCCATTTAGTGGAGAAAGCATGCACATGTGGCAGAGCGAGGCAAGCAACATAACAAGAAAATAAGGGCAACACAAAGCCTCTTGCTACATCCATTTGGGCGAGGCCAATTTGGCTTACTACATCAAAGTTGGGCAAGGCTTTTTGCATTAATTGGGGGATACCAAATATGGAGGAGGCGACCACCATCACCACATAAGGAGGAGGCAACCACCCCATTTCTTGCACACATAGAAGGAGGCGACCACCCATGTGGGGTGATGCAATTAGGCGACCACCCACCTTTTACATCCACCAAATTTCGAGCTTCTCAAATTTAGGCGACCACCAATTCGTGCAAATCAAGGCGACCACCTCCAACCTTTCCCCTACACCTACTCAATCTACTACCAAGGCGACCATCTAAAGTGCATCAACCTGGACGTCTAAACTCCATAGTCAGGTGACTACTATTTTATGAAGGAATATCAAATTGGGCGACTACCAACTTAGTATGGGCTCCACCATGAGCTACTTGGGCGGAAAATGGCGGGCAGAGTATATTTTGTCAGTAATATGTCAGAGTGAAAAGTAATGCAGGGAATACTGCCACTAAGGTTTGGCGGTGTCAGAAGCTAGAATTGGGGGCCTTATTGAAGTTGGTTACCAGAGCCAAAATTAGTCCTCTCCTCCACCTCTTTGACCACCACTTTGGCGCGTGCGGCACTTAAGGCTGGAATTTGGCAAGGCCACCCTTGGCCACTCTGGAGTCTATATAAACAGATGTTTGGCACTCATTTGGGGGGTGTAATCTAAATCGTGTGGACTATTGCGTATCATCACTACCATCATTTGTTGATGCTAGTTGAGGCTATTTGTTTTGGTCTACTCTCTGCACTCTGTTGCTACAGGCACACTGTTGGAGGTCACTCTGTGATGAGTATACAGAGCGTGGGCCTCCAGTGGAGTTGGTGATTAGCATTACAGGGTGATTGAGTGGCTTGGATCTAGTCATTGGCATGCATCGGTGAATTTCTTCAGGATCAAGTCATCATCTTTATTGTATTCACTTTGTTGGTCTCACTCTTGTATTGTTGCTAGTTAGTTTTGGAATGGCATGCTAGCCCACTGTTACATCCTTTTGTAGTATTTTAGCTCTTTGTAATCATTTTCAAAGTTACGAAGTGATTTCCTCTCTCAAGAGCACTTGTCATTGATCCTTTCTCTACAACTGTACATTTCCACTTCTATTGGTTTCTCTGTTATCAGTGAAGGTACCTACACACAGGAATGTCACAGGGTATACTTCCCTAAGGAGAACCCCCCTTGAGTAGACGGAGTACTGAAAATGTATACAATTTGATATTGTTGGAAGTGGATACCCCAGTACCTCCTCTACAATATGTATTCTGTGTGTATATGCGTATATATTTAGATCAATGGCTGCACATTCTAAGGTGAATGTCTATAACAGTGTCTCTTTGGTTAGCTAATACTCTATGAAGAGATCAAGTTGTTTGTTTTGGCTCAATTGGTTGAGTCATCATCTAGTATCCAAATGAAGGGATTTTACACACATTAGAATGCTCTCTAAGACTTGGTTTAGCCTGAAAAATGTCGTTTCCATTTCGTGCATGTACATATACAAATTCGAAAAACACAAAGCCTATGTCTAAAAGAATTCAGGATCCTAGGAGGGTTCATTTGCTTTTGTTGTGCACATATGAGTGTTTATTCTCCAATGGTATTATTGCAACTATAAGTGGAGTATTAAAGAGAGAAGAATGAGCTACTGAAGGGAATTAAAGACCTCATTAGAGTTTGATGGAAAGAAGCAAAGAAAAGACACCTAAACAACAAGGGGAAGCAAACATGTCATTGAATCAAAGACAAAACTTCATCAAGAGCAGTAGATCTATTTTTTGAGGTAAAAGCCATCTTTTTTAACTTCATTGAATTGAGGTGAAGGCTCAAAGGATCTAGAAGGAACCATGGCGGATCTCAATGCTCAGATTGAGAAGCTCAAAAAGGGAAACTACCAACCATGGTGATTTAGAATAAACAATTTTTGATGGGAAAAGGTTTGTGGGGACTTGAGTGATGATGATCCAAAACCCTATATAGATGAGTTAAATCCAACTAACGATGAGAGAAGATGAGTAAGAGAGTGGGATGAAAGGGACAAAAGAGTCATTTTTTTTAATCTCAGCATATTAACAACACCATGATAGGACATATTCAAGATTTGGATACATCAAAGAAGGTGTGGGAGTGCTTGGAGAGAATGTACTCAACCTCCACAAAAGCTAGAAAATTTCAATTCAAGAATGAGCTCAATAATCTTAGGAAAGGCCCCTGTTGTGGAGGGAGAATCAAGTAAAAAGAGAAGAAGAAGAAGATCAAAGAAAAAAACAACTCAGTAAGAAGAACCACCTCTGCCCAAAGCCCCACAGGGACACGCATCAGACTGCAACACAAAAGGAGCAAGTCCCAAAGAGTGGAAACAAAGAATCACAACCAAGACCTTTCAAGGGGAGGCTGTACACAAAGGACTTAGGATCAGATAAGATAACAAATGGTTTGAAAGTCCTTATCGCTTGCTCGTCCACTAGGTGCATGTGGTGGAAAGAAGTGAACAGACCAAAGAAAAGCATGAGGTCCTAGAGGATGTGAAGACAGATTGAAAGTCAAAACCTTTAAAGCATCAAACAAAAGATAGAAATTGATGCAAGGTTGACCAAATGATGCGTGCGACAAAAGAAGTAAACATGTACAAGAAATACAACAGGGTCAGATGTGTGAGAACAAAGAAATATCCGAAGACCAAAAGTTAGAAAGAGGGAGAGGCCGAAAGTTGAAGAGGGTGACTAAGAATATCACATTCTTAGCCACTAGATGCGTGCATGACAACCCGAATTAACACAACAACTCAGATTTATGAATGTAAGGAATACCAAGGGGATTGCAAAAGCAAAGGACTTAGATCGGATAAGGTAACAAATTCACTCATAGTCCTAACCGCTTCTTCGACCACTAGGTGCGTGTACTAAAGAGCTATAAGCAAGCCGCAGATAAAGAAGCAAAGCCTATCAAGGGACGACAGAGACAAAGAGGGGGAGAGTGTTGGAGAGTAAAGAAGCACAAAAGAGGAGCCCCCAAAAATTTTCAAATTATGGGCATAATTTTTCTTCTTCGAATTCCTATGAAAATCCCTTGAAGCTATGTAAATGCAGTAGAGGAGTCCTCTAGATGCATAAGCCCCAATCATTGTATCATAATCCTTGTAAAATATTAGGAAGTTTGAGTTAGTCAATAAAAATGTCGGTCTCTTGTGTGAAAGGACCAATTTTAGGGCACATGTATATGAGTCACAAGGCTTTAATGATTGCATACTGAAGGTTGAAGAGCTTGGAGATGCACTTGGGTCAATTGCTTGTGCCTTAGATGATGACGATCTTGTTGCCCACACCTTGAATGGACTTACAGATGATGAAAAATGGAGGGCCTTCATGACTTCACTATATGTAAGGGACTCTCTTCTTGATTTTGATCAATGAGGAGCAAATAGTGAGACAAGTAATCAATGGCTTCAAGGCAGATGATAAGTGGGAAGCTTTCACAACTGCTATGGACCTTTACATGGATATGCAGATTCTAGATCTTACGACACTCATGGGACAACTCTTTACCCATGAAACCAAGCTCAACAAAACTGGAGAACCATCAAGAGGTAATAACTCTTCTGCCTTATACACAGATAAAGAAAAGCCTAAGGAAAAAGGAAAAAGCAAAAAGGTTGAAGATGAAGGTACTACTTTTCAAGCTAACTATGCAGGGAAAGGTAGGAACTCAAGAGGTAGGGGTAGAGGAGGTAAGCAAGGTAGGGGGAGACCTTTCAACTCTTCCCCATGCAACATATGTGGATCGTCTAATCACACTACGGATGAATGCTATACGAACTTCAAGAATCATAGAGGAAGAGGATATCAAAGAGGTGGCTACACACAATCAAGAGGAAGATTCAACCATAATCAAGGCTACAACCATGGCTACAACAACAACTACAACAACAATTACAATAACAACTATCAAGGAGGATACAAATCAAGAAAAGACTACAAAAATTACTCAGAGGATCAATAGGACTCCCTTCTAATTATGAACATGAATTCAAAGCAAGGTATGAATGATGAGAACCTCTTCTATATTGAATCAGGTTGTTCAAACCATGTGGCAAGCAATGTAGCTCTTCTCTCTGACCTTGAGGAACCCAAGGGAAAGCACCAAGTACAAATAGGTGATGACACCAAGCATTTAGTGGTCAAAGTAGGAAAGGTCAAAACTTTTGATGGGAATAGAAATCTGTTGAGTAGGGTTCTTTATGTACCTTCAGTCACCAAGATTTTGATGAGTGTTGGACAGATTGTGGAAAAGGGTTTGCAAGTTAGGTTCAACAAATATGGAGCTTTTCTGGAGGATCCCCAACATGGATTCAAGAGAATTTCCAAGGGAGAAAAAATAGGTAGATTATTTACATTTGAACTTGAGGACACTAAAAATATTGCACTTTATAATTACAAGGATCAAACATTATCAAAACTTGAGATTTGGCATAAGAGATTAGGGCACATTGGTGAGAGAACCTTGAAGAAAATATGTAGAGATCAATTCGTGCTTGGGATACCTAATGTATCCAAGCAACACATGATCTATAAATGTGGTGCATGTCAGTTTGGTAAATCACACAGGTTACCCTTCTCAAAGAAAGGTTATATGCATGAGGATTACTTGGAACTTGTCCACATAGATGTATGGGGACCAAGCAAGGACCCTTCAATTTCAGGCTCAAGGTATTATGTGTCTTTAATTGATGTTTTCAATAGGTGGACTATCTTGTACTTTATGAAACATAAAGATGAAGTGCTCAGTTTCTTAAAGAAGTAGCTTGCACTTGTGGAAAACCAAACAGGAAGAAGTCTAAAGAGACTAAGGTCAGATGGAGGAGGTGAGTACTTCTCCAATGAATTTGATGCATTCTTATAGGGCAGAGGTATCAAAAGAGAAATTACTACAAGGTATACCCCTGAGCAAAATGGGGTAGTAGAGAGGAGAAATAGGTTGATTGTGGAAATAGCTAAATCAATGCTAAATGAAAAAAGGTTACTTAATTATTTGTGGGCAGAGAGTGTATCTACTACCACTTATCTTATTAATAGGTTGCCATCCAAATCACTTGATGGGATGACCCATATGAAGCATTGCATGGTAGAAGGCCATCACTTGATCATTGCAGAATCTTTGGATGTGTTGCTTATGTGCATGTTCCATCTCAAATCAGAGGTAAGCTAGACCCTAAGGTAGAGAAGTGCATCTTTATAGGGTACGATTTAAATCAGAAAGGGTACATGTTTCATAATCCATCCAACAAGGGCTTTATGGTCAGTAAAGATGTTGTGTTTGATGAGAATGATTCTTGGTTTGAAAGTGAATGCAGGAAGGTCAAGTTTCCATATGATTTGGAAGAGGAGTTTCCAAGCCTCACCAAGGAGGAACCAAGCCAAATTGAAGACATCAAATCAGATGATGAGGACATCATCAACCTATCAAGGCATGAAAATTAAAGGGCAAGGCCAAGATGAAGAGGTTGGAAGACTTACCTGAATCATCCAACCAAGCTCTAAGGAGATCACAAAGGGAGAGCAAGAAGCCAATTAGATATGGGTATGACACTTCATTGGTTACTAAACATTCCACTTATCTTGCGACGGATTTATCACTTGAAGAACCTACTTCATATGAAGAGGCAAAGACCAAGACAGAATGGAAGGAAGCTATGGATGAAGAAATAGACACACTCCAAGAGAATGATCTTGGGAGCTAGTACGAAGGAAAACATCAATGAAGGTAATTGGTTCTAGATGGATTTACAAAATCAAGAGAAACTCAGATAGATCCATAAATAGGTATAAAGCTAGATTTGTGGCTAAAGGTTTTGCACAAACCCAAGGAGTTGATTTTGAGTAAACATTCTCACCTATGGCTAAAATGCCAACCATTAGAGTATTAGTAAGTGTGGTTGCATCTAGGAATTGGAATATGTATCAATTGGATGTGAAAAATGCTTTTCTCAATGGCTGGATTTTAGAGGAGGTTTACATGGCTCAACCTCTTGGCTATGAAGACCCTAGTAAGGTAAATTATGTGTGCAAATTGAATAAAGCTCTTTATGGTTTGAAGCAGGCACCTAGGGCATGGAATCATAGGTTGACTACCTATCTTTAAGATCAAGGATTCATCATGAGCAAGGTAGACTCTTCTCTGTTTGTCAAGAGAAGTAACTAAAAGATGATATACTTATGTGTGTATGTTGATGAAATCATACTTATAGTTAGTGATGCCAATGGAATCAAACAGATCAAGAACCAAATGATGTAGGAGTTCAAAATCAGTGACCTAGGGCTTCTAAACTATTTTCTTGGACTTGAATTGGTCTATACAAATTCTAGAATTTACATTACTCAAAGGAAGTATGTGCAAGACATGTTGAAGAAGTTCCACTTGGAGAATGCCAAGATAGCTAGCACCCCTATGGAGGTAAATCATAAACTGAGTTCTCATGAAGGTGATTTACTTGACGATATTGCAGGATATCAAAGCATAGTTGGAAGTCTAAACTATGCAACTTTGACAAGGATTGATATTGCTTATGGAGTAAGTGTTTTAAGTCAATTCATGCATAAATCTAGAGCAACTCACTGAGAAGAAACAGAAAGGATTTTGAAGTATATCAAGGGTACTCAAAATCAAGGTCTTTACTTTCCATACACATCAGATTTGGACATCAAACTATACTCAGATGAAGATTGGGTAGGTAGTAAGGATGATAGGAGGAGCACCTCTGGTTATCTTTCTTTTGCAGGTGATAAGCCCATTTCATGGTCTTCTAAGAAGCAACCTACTGTTGCTTTATCTTCAATAGAGGCTAAATATAGGGGATTAACCAATGCTACACAAGAAGCCATTTGGATTAGATTGCTATATTCAGATTTGGGACTTCATACTCACTCACATATGATCTTTGGTGACAATACAATTTCTTTACATCTAGCAGCCAAGCCTATCTATCATGCAAGAACCAAGCATATAGAAGTTCACTATCATTATGTTAGAGAGAAGCTATTGAGCAAGGAGATTCAACTTGCATACGTGTCCACTAATATACAATGTGCAAATTTATTGACCATAGCACTTGATGGTACTAAAATTTCCAGATTTAAAGCTATGATTGGATTGAAGGACATTCAAGAGGATTGATGAAGGAGAAAAAACCAAGATGTTTGGCTTGAGGGGGAGCTGTTGGTGCAAGTACACAAGCCTTCACACCTGGCTAGGCTTGAAAGGAAATATGTGCAACTATGTTGCTTGCAACGATTGGATACTTACCACTTGTAAAAGACTTTGATCTTAGAAGAATATTGTAATTCCACTCATCTCATGGAGTTAGGAGAATAAAGAACTACGAGTTTCTCATGAGAGAATATCTCCTCATTTAGAGGAAGAACTTTTAGGTGGAGCCTCATTTGAATTTCAAATTCAAATTTGAAGAAAGTCACTATAAAAGAGACTTGTAGTCTCACGACCAAATGAGCCCCCATTACTGAACTTATTGCTGATCATTTGTATGTTGAGTGGCTTACACCATAGCCTACTCTTATGAACATCATTGGGCATCATATTTATGCTAATGATCATGTATAACATTGTTCCATAATACATTACATTATTGATCACATCTGTCTTCATCTCTGCTATGTTCACTCAAAACATTAAATGTTGAATTCTCATATCTCCGTGATCTCTCCATGATTTTCCATGATCTATAGCTTTTTGAAACCAGATCAAAGTCTACCACAAGCTATCAAAATTTAAAGCAATTTGATTCAACCAATTGGGAGAAATTCACATTGAAGTGGTCACTGGTCATTCTGTATGTAGCTCCTAAAAAATCGGGGGTAAGCTATTGATTGTTAAATTGATTGCTCAGTACATAGTTCATCATTTTAAGTGACTTTACTTGGAATCATTAGATCTCTAAGCTGATTAGATACCTTGAAAAGGAATTTTCCTAATTGCTACTGTACTGTGAGCACTGAACAAAATATCTAGCAGCTGTCAAGACCAAAATAGCAAGTTTTTGGGCACAAGCTAGTTGCAAAGTTATCTATCTTGATTAAATTGTTTGAAGCATCATCTCCAAAGTACACAGGAACTTATTTAGTGTCATTAACAAGCTAAAGGGGCCTACAACACAACTCTGAAGTAAGAGAGGGTAGGTACAAAGCAGGGATTAGCTACCAACTCATTCTCTTGTGGTATCCATCCATCTTTCCCAATAGGAATCATAACAACAACAATAATTATAGAGGTCATTGTAACTATGAAAACACATCATCCAACCAAGGTGATGATTGTTTACATGCCATGAGCTATAGTGAATATACAACTCAAGATAGTGAAGATGTATGGTATGTAGAAAGTGGATGTAACAATCATATGTCATGTCAAAAGGATCTTTTTAGTGATTGGCAGGTCCCAAAGTATCAATGACATGTGAAAAAAGGTGAAAACTCAGAGCATATCATTCAACATGTGGAAGATATCAGTTTGGAAGGAAATCAAAAGACAAAGTGCTTATCAAAGGTAATACATGTCCCAACTATTACCAAAAACTTGACTTATGTAGGCCAAATGGTAGAAAAAGCTCTCAAGTTAGGTTCAATGAAAGAGGATGTTTTGTTGAGGAACCAAGGGTAGGTTTCAAGCTCATAGAAAAAAGAAAAAATCAAGGGAGAATGATGAATGAGCTCAAGTTATTTCACTTCAATCTTGCTTTTTATCCCATAGTATTGAACCCCTTGAGGGCATCAAACATATTTCTGTATATTTAAAATGTTTGAATGAAATGCTTGGTCAACTATTGGAATGCAATTTTTTTCTAATGAATCAAACTTCCATTATCACATACTACTTTGTAGAAACAAGTTCCATTTCATTCTTAGGCTCCGTTGCAACTCATAGAGTTGAAATTTGTGCATGTGCATGCTATTTGATTTGAGGTGAAAGTGAAGATTAGACAAAGAGGAAGAAGCTTAAGAGGAAGTGAGTGAAAATTTTTGGTAGATTCACCTTTAGGTGCACTAAGTCACAAAACAAAAGATGGATTTGTGCTTAAGAGTAATAAAGGAGGTAGAGCATACAAATAAAGAATAGAGAAAGAAAGAGAAGCGATCAACATAGAGCTTCTAATCAGAGAAACAAGACAAAACGATTCCTTGCTTTGTAGATTATCTGATGGCCAAGTCCTCTGTTATATTCCAGATATGTACATGCTTGGAGGAACGAGAAGTACCTTGCTCAGGTGATAGCCAAGGCCAAAAGCCAGAGAGTTCATACGAGGTACCTACTCATGATGGCCAGATGAGTAGAGGGACCTTAGAGAGAACTCTAGATGGTGACTAGGCAAGGGCTATAAATAGGTTGGGAGGTGAGTCCCAGACATGTCATTCTCCACTTCTTACATTTGAGCAAATGTGAGAAGTGGAGAATGACATGTGTGGGACTCACCTCCCAACCTATGTATAGCCCTTGCCTAGTCACCATCTAGAGTTCTCTCTAAGGTCCCTCTACTCATCTGGCCATCATGAGTAGGTACCTCGTATGAACTCTCTGGCTTTTGGCCTTGGCTATCCCCCGAGCAAGGTACTTCTCGTTCCTCCAAGCATGTACATCTCTAGAATATAACACTCTCTCCCCCTTCTAAATAATTGTCCTCAATGATATAGAAGGGGCTATAAACTTGAGAATCAAAATATGTGATTCCAAATAATAAGAGTAGAGTGTGCTAGGTGCGTGAAATACTAGATAATCAAAAGGTAGACAACTTGTCTCTCTGCTTCCTATCTAGAATTTCCACCAATAAATAGTAGTCCTTGCCTTGGGCATACTGTAGGAATCCCTCTGAGGCCCAATGAGTCCATATGTGTGCAACATAAGTACTCAGAATATCCTCGGACTCCCTATGCCTAGACCTTGAACAAAAACTTGTGACGGCTTGTCACTTGTAGAGACCTTGGTAGCTTGCCCTTGTCTCCCTAGAATACCTTCTGTCAGCTTTTCATATGGTATAATTATGCAAAATCACTTATTGCACTAGAGCAATGAAAACTATTATGTTGATTCAAAACAATGTGACTCTCCCAATCTCTGTGGAAAAAATACTAAAGATAAATGGAAATATTTTCCAAATAGTGCTTAATCTCTAAGATCAAGTAAATCTGCTTGATTTACTCACTACAATGAAATGAAACTCAAGAAAATCTCATCATGATCCAAACTATAAATCCAAGATGATAATCTATCAATGATCTAGACCATGGAACAAGATGTTAATCTGTCAATGATCCAAACTATGGACCAAGATTTCAGCCTGTCACATCCAAACTATGGATCAAAATCTTGATGTGTCATATATAATAATCCAAACTATGCATCAAAAGCTTGATCTATCATATATGATAATCTAGACTATGGATCAAAAGCTCGATCTGTCATATATAATAATCTAAACTATGGATCAAAAACTTGATCTATCATATATGATAATCCAAACTATGGATCAGAATATTTCCCATACAAAGTAAATCCCAATCCACTCTCTAGAACCGTCCATCATGCCAAGTGAAGATGTGCTGAGAAAGTATAACAACTAGTGGAACTACCACTGCCTTCTCAATAATAACATGCAAGATGTTCCAAGTGGATGAAACTTGCTTTGTCCATGACCACCATCTAATCATCACTAGGATCAAATCATTCCTAACTAGGAATGAGGTGTCTCAAGTAAACTACTGTAATAATTTGGCACTCCTAGATATAATGAGGACCATAATATGAGTCCACCAAATACATCGAAAAATGATAAGTAGATGTGTGCACACACATAGCCTACTATGCTAAGCATCTAGATCACCCCATACACACTTTGTATGAACTATGGCCTATTCTCAGGCATATCAAATAAAGTAGTACATACTCTATGAATTTCTTCTCAATGCAATTGCCTATTCACAGTTCTTATGTGCAAACCTTGCCTTTCTGCTTCTAGGCTACTTGCCTGCGGACTTGCCTTGTTTGCGATCACATACAGAGTGACTGCCTCAACTACCCCTCTGTTGTCTAATAATAAGAAGATCATATGAATAAACTCCAAATCATATAAAAAATACAATCTCAGAGACTTCTCTCCCATACCATCTATCCTACACCTAGGTTGAATACAAAGTTTGATGTCCCATACCACCAAACTTTGTACCCCACATAGATGCGTGTATGAGATTAAAATCAAACAAGATTTTTCCAAGAAAGATGTTGAAGTTTGGAGTTTGCACATCCATGATGATATCATAAGCTGTCGTGAAAGATTGCCATTGCTTATCACTTCGAATGCCATTGAAAACTTGCCTCATGATGACCTCTTCTTCAATCAGCTCTCCAATGGATGCTAATTGATCGGAAACCTCCTTGACCTTGGTAACAAACTTTGTGATGGTTTGTTTCGGTGTCTTCTTCATTTGGTTGAACTCGTTCCAAAGATGATTCTTTCTTGCTTTCGTACTATCAAAAAAGAAAGTCTTGAGGGCATCCCAAGTCTCTTGAGATGTCTTGCATCCTCTAATATGTGGTAATAGAAAGTTAGAGATAGAGTTTAGTATGTACGACCTTGCTTGAGCATCCCTTGTGCACCAAAGTGTGAGCTTATCTGTCTCCTCTTGTGTAGGTCCTCCTTTGGATCTTGGAATAGCCATAGCTTCATTACTTGCCACAATTCCATAAAGATTTCTACCTTGCAAATAGGCCTCCATTCTGATTTTCCAAGCCACATAGTTGTGTCGATCAAGCTTCTCGATCATTGAGGGAAAGCCGTCACCCATCTTGATCTAGCTCTGATACCACTGAAAGAACTTGGAGAAGCTTGTAGGAGGTAGAAAAGTGCGTTTCGAAGCGACGAAGTTTGGTTCAGCCAACCGGCACAATACCAGCCCTTGAGCTTATGGAGACTCAAATAGACCTTATAGGCATGTGATAAGTGCAAAGAAATGCACTATGTATTTTGGAGCATCAAAGAGAAAAAATTGATACAAAATAGATAGGTTTGCATGTCGACTAGCTCAAAAAACTTACTATCTATGGAAGAGACAATGACCTTCAAATGGCCATAGTGACCAGCGTGATTACAATTAGAAAAAATCCTTTTATGGGAGTGATACACATAGGTTTGAGTGTATATAATGCACAAAAGTATAAGGAATAAGCAAAATGTGCTATAGGAATGAATTAGACACTCAATGGTGGTACCTCCTATTTTTCAGGAATATGCAGACATTGACCCCGAGATAGAAAAACTGAGCTTTTGCCGAATTCACTGAACCCAATGCCATGAAAAATTATATACATAAACTAGACACTAATAAATTTCCAATGAGCCATTTTGCATGCAATTTTGAGCTCTATAGAGAGAGAAGAAGCCTCTGCAAGATTATTGTTGGCGAAGAAGATGATGCAGAAAATTGAAGGAGCAAGACAATGATGATCACAAGTGTATGCATATTGCTTCCATGTACTGTAAAAGTGATCTCAAGTCTTTATATAGACTCTAGAAGTGCTCCATGACTTCTACAACTGGAACTTGAATTCAAATGAAGGTGGGAATGGTTGTTGGAGGGAATCAATTCACTTTCCTACAATCTAGGAAAAGTGAAGATCTAGTTTGATCTACTTTTAGGTGATTGATTGCTTGATTGAATACAACTCAACCACCAAAAATTCGTGGGATTTGAGCTCTATCTTTCTAGGTTTACATATGTAAAGCTCAAAGCTTTTACAATGGTAAAAGATCCATGAAAAAGCTTTTTTAAAAAAGTACAACATGAGCATAAATAAAAGAACTCTCCAACACATATTCTTTCGACGCGATAGCCTTTGATGTAGATCAAATCCACCTCAAGCACTCTTCCCTTTGAGTAATGTGGTGAACAAAGAGTTGGAACTAATTTATAAAGAAGTGCCAAGCTATGTGGAATCAAATCAATCCATAAAATCAAGTAAGCCCTAAGCTTTGTGAAAGTTTCAAACTTCTTCCTGGGCAAAGCCTTTCTGAAAAATTCTTCAACATTACTCTTTGTGGGCACATAAGACAAACTAATCTCTCCAATAGAGACTATCACCTTTACATAATGATAATACACCTCAATGTGCAAATCAAGTTGTACCCTTAGGAGCATATGAAGCACTTCACTTGTTGACCCTTGGAGAATCATAAAGCAAGGAGCCAAACATGAGAACTAATAATAAAAATTTTAGCTTTAATCTTACTCATATCTCCCAACGAATCACCTATCACACTTAGGTGTGGTGAATCCTATTTTTTGGGAAAAGAGAACCTTAATGTTTAGCTATTTCTTTTTCCAACTCATATAAACACACCATGTGATTCAAATTATTGAGACCCCATGTGTGTTATCACTTTAGAATTTGGAAAACCTTAGTGGGCCACTTGCTAAGAAAACACCCTACTTGCTTGGGTTTTTTCTTTTCACTTTAGGTAGCCATAGATCACACTTTGTTTTGACTGTCGATGAGCTAGATAGCTCTGAGTGTAGAGCACAATTTCCTTTCCATATATGATGAATTTATTATAATCTTTGGATTTTTGGAAGCTTATATAGCCTTATAGACTTGGCTCAAATCTCATGTCTTAACTCTGCATATTATGAGAGAAATCGTGTCTAGAGTTAACAATGGTCTCTATGTGTATGTCTAATGAAGGCACTAAGTAGCTTGTCTTTGAAACACTTGTTCTTAGAGTAGAATCAAGTATCTAAAGTGATATGAATTGCATTAATAAGGCCTCTTAGTGTAGTTTAAGGGAACAAAAGAAAATAAACTCATAGAACCATGGATTTGAGTAAAAAGCAAGTATCTTTGATTCTAGTCTAGCTCACTCTAAAGAAACTTAGAGAAGCATGGATTTGAGTAAAAGAGAGGTATCTTTGAGTATATATGTGAAGTCATTCAAGCTGAAATCTACATAGGGAAGTTGAGCATTCTCCCATTTAGCTCATGGAATACTTTCATAATTTATCTCACATGGATATGGTTATGTGAACATGCGCTTGTAAATATCCAAACATAAAATCCATGTACTTATCTTGATCAAATTGTAAAAGACTGAAAGTGAAAGGATTCTTCTTGAAAGAGGAAGTTGATTAACATGTTGTTTTACAAAGGAAAGTGCTAGTGCATCCCTTGAATCCCATCTAGATTGCTCTTCTATAGGAAGTAATGTGATAATAGTACCATTGACTCTTGATGATGAAGTGGTTCCTTCGTCTTCACTAACCTCCTCTTGAGTAGAAATAGGAACATGGGTCCCTCTAGAAGATGAAGTAGCCTCTTCCCGGACTTGTCATGGCCTTGGATAAATGCCATTGACAATATTCCATAAGTCTTCTGAAACTAACACATTTATCATCATAAAAATCTAGAGTGGATAGTTAGACGTGCCCTCAAGTTGTCTTCATTCTCAATTCCATAGTCAGACATCTTGTTAAGGATGTATGTCAATTATACTCTGATACCAAATGTTGGAAATGGGGTGTGCCTCAATAACAATAAATCATAGCTTTACAGGATAAACCCTAGCATAAACACCTTAAGACTAAAAAAGAGATGAGTGAGAGATAGAGAGAGACTAGATAAGATCTTTCAAAGTGTACGGTAAACTAGGATGCTTACCTACACTATCTTATATTCTACCGTCAAATTACAATGTGTCAATATGATACAAACTGACAAGATCTAAATGTAGGCACAAATAGGAACTAGATACGAGATATTTTGTGTAAAGTGCCGAAGAGGTATGACGAGCGTGTGTGTGTGTGAGAATATGGAGAATATGAACAATTTAGAATTGTTTTAAAACAAACCCGTATTTTGATTATCGAAATAAAAAAACTAGTTAATGAACAAGTGAAGACAAGTGTAGACTTGTTATTGGTAGTATGTCCGCTGACAGGAACCTCTCTAGATATCTGTAGATGTAGAGCACAGATCCTCCAAGTGTATGAGGATACTTTCTCCAAGTAGAGGACTTCCAAAGATCTTCTCTAAGACATTGATCAATCTCCAAGATCTAGAGCTTGTAGAAGCTTGAGTGATGATGATGAAGAGAGCTTGACCCTCACTGAATAGTTTTAGACTCCATAAAAAGCTATCGTCCCAAAAGTGAACATGAAAAACACATGCAGTGACACCTAAAAACAAAATAATGGTTTGATCCACAAAAATCGATGCCCCTTTGATTATGATTTTTAAAAAATCAGTTCTTCAAAAAAGCTTTCATTGCCGCTATGCGAGATAGGATTTGAGCTCACGTGGTTAGTTTGAAAGTCTTACAATGTAGCCATGATGACCAAGCTTTGAAAGACTTACAATGAATTATCATTTTGAGTGATTAGAGGTATTATTGGATATACCTGTGAGGCCATTTCTACTTCAAGCTACATAACGAAACTGCACATTCTCGCATCGGTGGTATTAGAACATTTCAGCACACAAAACTCTGTCTCTCTCTCACTCTCACTCTCCCTCTCTTGCCCCCTCTCTCTCCCTCTCTGTAGTTTAGAGGAGTCAGGAGGGACATGTATGATGTATCTCTTCAGAACATTGAGCTCTACCTTTGCAATCATGACTTTGGGGTCCGAAGTATCACCTGCTAATTAGGAGTTCTCGCATAAATGACTCAGCATACTTGTTGGTGGAGGACAATCATCAATTGATGATTTGGACAAGTTTTGAAGTCAAACAATAAAGCAAAGATCAAAGTTTGAGTCTTGAAGATGAGTGCATGGTCAAAAGATGAAGACTTGTATATATATGTATACTAAGCTTGAAATTAGTTCACTTATGTCCTTGTAATGGTGACAAGTTTGTACATATATGGCTATATATACAAGTATGGAGTCGGGACATATATGAGAGAGATGTAGAATAAGAATAGATGAGTAGAAGAAGAAAATGTATGATGAATGTATGAGATTCATCAATCAGATGTTTTCCATGAGAATAGAAGAAAACTTCTGAACTTTATGTGTCATGATTTTTTTCTCCATTTCTCTTTCTAGGCTTGATCATTTCAAAAATCCTTTTGTAGATGTCTAAGTATAGTTAATGCTTCTATGATCAAGATTTGAGAGTCTAATTGTAATCTGCCTGAGAGAATTTTAAGTAGGAACATTTACATGCATAAATGTGAAGACGTGACGGCAGGAACATGTGCAATCTCCATGGTCAATGTTTTGATCAGATCTCCCTCCACAATGTAAATATAGCCATGATGAACACACTTTTTCATGTGTAGAATATTGTAAGGACTTCCTATTATGCGTGAGTAATGTAGATTTTCGACTCACTTTGACATTGTTCCCAACATTACCAAGTGAAGATACAAATATAAGTGACCCACTAGCATTATAGGAATATATACAAGCAAGGGAAAAACCCTCCTAAAGAGTGACAAAAGGGCCTATATAGTCTTAATTGTTTTCACACACATCACTTCCAAAATATATCAACATATCTCCCCTTAGAGTGATGTGGTGAACAAAGATTTGGCACTCATGTATAATGAATTAGTGCCAAGCTATGTGGAATGAAATCAATCCACAAAAGGAAGTAAGCCCGAAACTTTGTGAAAGGCTTCAAACTTTCTCCTACGCAAAGGCTTTGTGAGAAGTTCTTCAACATTACCCTCTGTGGGCACATAAGCCAAACTAATATCTCCAATAGAAGTAATCTCCTTGACATAAGGCACTACTAGAAATAGGGGGTGTAGCGATTCTCCCGAATTGAAAGAAAATCCGGATAACCTTGTGATGAATACCTTTCAAGATGTGCTCAATGTTTACCTCATGTGTGTCTTCTTGCAGACTTGTTGGTTGATCCTTTAGTGAAGTAGCCATCCTTTCATAAGCTCCTTCAATATTTGCTTGGTCCTTCCAACCAACCTTCTTTTCCTCCTCTTTATCCTGGAGTCCCTCTTGTTCCTCTCTATGGGTTGCTGTCGCTTGTCTAGCTCTAGTCATCATGGGCATCAAAGAAGATGAAACAGCATAAGACTGAGTGGTCATACCTTCTTCTTGTGGAGAGACTGCAATCATGTGGATTGGAGCAGGACGGCTTCTTGGGCAATCTTTGGTGTAGTGATCCTTAGCCTCTAGACAATGCTGACAAGGGGGTGCATCTTCTGGAAGGGAACACCGATTTTGCATATGGCCATACTCACCACAACGGTAGCACATCAAAGGCCTATTATATCTGGGCTTCATTGGTCGATTCTCCTCTCTATTAGGTGCATTTGAAGTACTCGCATAATATGAATCCAAAGCTTGAGAGTTACCTCGTTGCCGTGTACCCTTGAGGTAGTAACAATCTCTAGCTTCATGGCCATCCTTTCCACAAAATTGATAGCTTACCTTGTTAGGACAATTAGCATTGGAATGTCCATTGTTGTTACATATTGTGCACCAAATCTGCCTTCTTATATCGTGAGTGGTCCAAAAATCTTCTAACTCACGACGAAGTTGGGCTACTTCATCATCAGTGCGACGCAGTGGTGGCAAGATCTTCTCTTCTTGTTGATTTTGTTGCATTCTCAATGCCTCTAGTTCCTTCCTCAGTTGCCCAATAGGGTCTAGTTCTGCAACATAATTCGGTTGTGTATCCCCTTCAAAATGTTGCCTAGCTTCTTCAATGCGTGATGCTGCTACAACAAAATCATTGAGGGTTGCATCCAATCTAAGAGACTCACATAACTTCTGCTGAGATGACCTGGGCAAAGCTTTTTCTATCCATTTTTTAACCAAGAAATCACCTGGAGCATGTGGAAGACGTGCAACAAGTGCTTGTTTCCTAGTGTGAAGTTTATGAAAGGATTCACGTGGTCTCAACCTTAAGTTCTCTAGCTGATCTAGAGCTCTTTCAGAGGAGTCACTTGGTCCAAATGTCTGTGAGAACGCCATCTTCAAAGCCTCCCATGTAGCAAAATGGCCATCTGCATATTGACTGTACCATTTGTCTGCAAGGCCTTCCAATGTGGATGGGAAGAGTACAAGCATTGCATGCTCTCTATTCTACAAACATCGTCCACGGCATAAGGAGATGAACCTCCTCACATGATCATCAACATCCTCATAAGCTTGTCCCTTGAAGGTAGGGAATTTGATATTGAGTCTGGAGAGTAAATGAGATAGATCCTCCATGTGCACTGGTGTTTCTTCTGACGTATCTGAGGAGAAATCTAATGTTCTCCTATGCTTCTCCTTTGACAGTGGTGTCGCACCCAAATCAATAGATAAATTCAAGGAGGGTAGAGGGGATCTAGGTTCACTAGTCGAAGATAAAGTTGACTTGTTCCTTCGTACACAAAGAAGCTCCTTATCTGCTCGCGTATGGGTCATGTACCTACTTGCAAATTCAGTAGGGAAAAAATACTAAAAAAAGGACTAGTTACTATCCTCAGGGCCTCTCACAAAAATGCAAGGGGCCCACCGTGCGTGCCAAACTGTAGAGGAGGTACTGGGGTATCCACTTTTAACAAGAGTAGAAAATATGCACTTCAGTACTTCGCCTACTCAAGGGAGGTCCTCCTTCGGGAAGTATACCCTTTAACATTTCTATGAGCAGGCAGATCACAATAATTGCACAGTAAATGTAATCACTCAGAGAGAAGATCAATGACAATGGCAATAGTAAAGGAAGAAACCACTCCTTAGTTCACACAGATGATTACAATATAGGCAAAAGAAATGCTCAAAAGTTGATTGCTCTGGAATAACATGCCACTCCAGAACTAAACAACATCAATACAAGAGATTCATCCAATCCATACAATGAACACAACTAGATGCAGACAGATACTGATCAGTATAAAGTGTGAAGACTTGCTCCAAGGGGAGAGCACAAAAATACCACTAACACCAAAAATACCACTGACTCACAATGAATGACAAAACCAAGCCACTTCCTTCACACTATAGTGCTATTAGCCCTCCACTGGGAAGCCCACGCTCTGTATCCTCACCACAGAGTGACTTCCTACAGTAGGCTTGTAGCCACAAAGTGCAAAGAGAGGACCCCTGTACGTATGTATGTATGTGTATCTCTCAAATGAACACAAGTCCATTGCTTTTAAAGGCTCCAATAGGCCAAGAGGGCCTTGCCGATTCATCACGTCCACTGAATGTGCGCCGATTGATTGCCGCAAAATTGGAGGGGTAGATCAAATATGCCACTAGATTTGAATTGGATCCACCAGAATAGGCAGTCATCATGAATGGTTGGCGGTAATAGTCATTTCTCCACTTTCCCTTTTACCACTTACACTTTACTGCCACTTTTCCATGCAAGATGAGATCCTCATTACATGCCGCCCATACTATTGGAATGACCCATTGAGTGTGAGAGATGGTGGGTAGTGCGGATGGAGGGATGGATGGACGGCAGGATGGAGGGTTTATTTTAACCCCACCGAATCCAAGAGCCCAATGAATTACTTAATTGGAAGAGTCATCTTTTTCATACTTGAAAAGCACCATTGTAACAACATCAGAAGAACTTTTGCCAAACCAATTGAATTCTCTTTTATGAAGCATAGGTGTGGAGAGAGGATGGGAGCGGAGGTAGTGGAGATGGAGGGGGGAAAGAAGGAGGTGGGTGTGGGGGAAAAGATGAGGGGGATAGTGGAGTTGGTGGTGTGGGTGGGTGTGGGGGTTGTGGGGGAAAAGATGAGGGAGTGGAGGGGGTGGTGGAGATGGTGGTGGAGGTGGGTGTGGGGGAAAAGATGAGGGGGTGGAGGGGGTGTTGGAGATGGTGGTGGGGGTTGTGGGGGAAAAGATGAGGGGGTGGAGGGGGTGGTGGAGATGGTGGTGGGTTGGGGGTTGTGGGGAAAAAGATGAGGGGGATGGAGGGGGACGGTGGAGATGGTGGTGGGGGTGGGTGTGGGGGTTGTGGGGGAAAAGATGAGGGAGTGGAGGGGGTGGTGGAGGTGGGTGTGGGGGTTGTCGGGGAAAAGATGAGGGGGTGGAGGGGGTGGTGGAGATGGTGGTGGGGGTTGTGGGGGAAAAGATGAGGGGGTGGTGGAGATGGTGGTGGGGGTGGGTGTGGGTGTTGTGGGGAAAAAGATGAGGGGGATGGAGGGGGATGGTGGAGATGGTGGTGGGGGTGGGTGCGGGGGTTGTGGGGGAAAAGGTGAGGGAGTGGAGGGGGTAGTTGAGATGGTGGTGTGGGTGGGTGTGGGGGTTGTGGGGGAAAAGATGAGGGGGTGGAGGGGGTGGTGGAGATGGTGGTGAGGGTGGGTGTGGCGGTTGTGGGGAAAGAGATGAGGGGGATGGAGGGGGAGGTAACATGATTTAGCTGTGAGAAACATGTATGTATACATTATGCACTGTATAATTCGTTTGAGCTCTTGATGAAGAGGGAGGGGCGGTGTAATTCTTTCAAACATTACAAAACAATTGGATGGCCTCTCATTGGGATGAAACAGCTCAAATATTTTCAATCAAAAATCCATTCTCGAGTGGCAAACAGGTTCCATATTAGAGTTCCATAGAGATAAAGTTCAACTGCCACCTTGGAAACATTATCCCAGGAATCATGCTGGAGAATGTGACCCGTAGCTGCTGTGCCAAGAACACCTGCAAGAACTCCAACAATATTTGATAAGCCAAGTAGTACTCCAGCATATCGTGGCCCAATGTCTTGATGATTGGAATAGAGTCCAGACTATGATCAATGGTGTTTGGACATGGAGCACGTAAGAAATCTGCGCAAGTCAAGTGAGACACATCATGTGTCACTTCAAAGAACCCCTTCGTACCAGCACCTCTTGCATGCACAACACGCTCAGGGATGCATTCTCTGTCAAACTGTGCAAGCTTCTCAACCAAATCCACGTTCATGAATAACAGTTGAGAAAAATTGCATCAAATCCTTGGGAAAACAGCTGAAAAGGGGGGAAAGAGAAGCACAAGAGAAGCGTTGTGGGTGGGGGATAGTGGGGTGGGGGTCGCGAGGGTGGAGGGGGAGGGAGCTGCGAGAGCTGCAGTGGCTATGGGGGGCTACAGAGGCGGGAGGCTGAGGACGCAGCAGGGAGAGCGGGGGGAGTTCTTGCGGGGATAGCGGAGGAAAAGAGAGCGAGACTGGCGGGGGCAGGGGAGAGAGGAACTGGCGGGGGTGGTGATTGCAGAGAGAGAGAGAGAGAGAGAGAGAGAGAGAGAGAGAGAGAGAGAGAGAGAGAGAGAGAGAGAGAGAGAGAGAGAGAGAGAGAGAGAGAGAGAGAGAGAGAGAGAGAGAGAGAGAGAGAGAGAGAGAGAGAGAGAGAGAGAGAGAGAGAGAGAGAGAGAGAGAGAGAGAGAGAGAGAGAGAGAGAGAGAGAGAGAGAGAGAGAGAGAGAGAGAGAGAGAGAGAGAGAGAGAGAGAGAGAGAGAGAGAGAGAGAGAGAGAGAGAGAGAGGAGAGAGAGAGAGAGAGAGAGAGAGGAGGGAGAGAGAGAGAGAGAGAGAGAGAGAGAGAGAGAGAGAGAGAGAGAGAGAGAGAGAGAGAGAGAGAGAGAGAGAGAGAGAGAGAGAGAGAGAGAGAGAGAGAGAGAGAGAGAGAGAGAGAGAGAGAGAGAGAGAGAGAGAGAGAGAGAGAGAGAGAGAGAGAGAGAGAGAGAGAGAGAGAGAGAGAGAGAGAGAGAGAGAGAGAGAGAGAGAGAGAGAGAGAGAGAGAGAGAGAGAGAGAGAGAGAGAGAGAGAGAGAGAGAGAGAGAGAGAGAGAGAGAGAGAGAGAGAGAGAGAGAGAGAGAGAGAGAGAGAGAGAGAGAGAGAGAGAGAGAGAGAGAGAGAGAGAGAGAGAGAGAGAGAGAGAGAGAGAGAGAGAGAGAGAGAGAGAGAGAGAGAGAGAGAGAGAGAGAGAGAGAGAGAGAATTGCGGCACTACACACACAAACACACATCCACACACATTGACACACACACATACACATGCATACAGACACATATATATAGATACACACACATACACACATACACACACATACATGCATATGCATACATAATGCACATGCATATGCATACATTCATGCTTACATGCATACACACACATACACACACATACACACATATACATACACACATACACATACACATACACACATAGACACACACACATACACAACCTATGAATACATATGCATACATAATGCACATGCATAGATACATGCATACACATACACATACACACACATAGACACATACACACACATAGACACATACACACACATAGACACATACACACACATAGACACATACACATACATACACACACATATACATAGAGATTTACACACACATACACATGCATACACACACATACACACATAGACACACACACATACACACACACATACACACACACATACACACACACATACACACACACATACACACACACATACACACATACATACACACACATACACACACATACACACATAGACATATACACACATAATGCATATGCATATGCATACATACATAATTACATGCATACACACATACACACACATACAGACATATGCATACACACATACACACGTAGAGAGACATACACACACATACACACACATGCATACATATGCATACATAATACACATGCATATGCATACATACATGCTTACATGCATACACACACATACACACACATACATATACACACATAGACACACACACAAACACACACATAAAGAGAGACACACACACATACACACATATATGCATACACATGCACGTAAGAGATATACACACACATACACATACATGCATACATAATGCATATGCATATGCATGCATACATACTTACATGCATACACAGACATACACACATATACACACACATATGCATACATATGCATACATAATGCACATGCATATGCATAGATATATGCTTACATGCATATACATACACACATAGACACATACACACTGAGATACATACACACACATGGACACATACACACATATACACATACACACACATATACACATACACACACATATACATATAGATTTACACACAAACGTAGACACACACACATATACATACATAGACACACTTACACATACATACACACATACATACACACATAGATACACACACATACACACATACAAACTTACACACACAGAGATACACACACACATATATAAACAAACACATACATACTTACACACACACATACACACATCCACACATCCACACACATTTACACACACACACACATACACATGCATATAGACATATATATACAGATACACACATATATACACACATAGACACACACATATACACAAACATACACACATAGACACATACACACTTACACAGACACATACACATATCCACACACATTCACACACATACATACACATGCATAGACACATATATATAGATACACACATATATACACATAGACACACACACACACACATACACACACACATACACACACACACATACACACACATGGACACATACACACATATATATGCATAGATAGACACATAGAGACATACACACATCTATATGCATACACACACATAGAGACACATGCACACATACATACACATGCATGCATACATATGCATACATAATTCATATGCATATGCATACATACATACTTACATGCATACACACACACATGCATACATTTGCATACATAATGCACATGCATATGCATACATACATGCTTACATGCATACACACACTCACATATACACCTACATACACACATACATACATACACGTATATATATTGATTTCCAACCCATTTTGTTTTATATGTACCGGTATTATGGATCCTAGTAGAGAGAGAAAGGCGAAACTCACTCTTATAAAAAGTCTTATGAGAGCAAGAGTTCCGCCTGATACTCTAAGGATCATCATGCATGAGTAATCAAAGATGCTTGATGATGAGCTGGATTATACGATCCAGATGCTTATCCAATGATCAGAGGAGGGCTCTTCTGCGGCTCCACATGCAGGAAGACAACTATCTGCTCATAGGTATGTTTTTTTTTCATAAATTTTTTAAAGGATATTATAACTTATATTTTTATTTATTTTTATCTATCTATTTTCAGGACACCTATACCACCTCCAGATCATGCTAGCAGAGAAGAGGGGCCTATGAGGACATGCATAGGCACCTTAGGGCTAGAGTGCGATATAGAGCAAGAGGGGAACATTGTGTACATAGGGAATGGATTGGAGTTCAAGAGAAGAATGTGAGCATTATGCGACTCTTACCTGCGCCTTATCCACTTACAATGGAAGTAAGTATATATTTTACATATAAATTGAAATAAATATCGTATGTTTTATTTACATGATTTTTTTTAATTTTTGTAGTGAGCATGATGAGAGGGATAAAAAGTACGTACTAAGTTCACTTGAGACAGAGTTTGGGATATGATGGTCGCATAAGTGGTGTCTAAAAGAGATGCATGTGCATGTGCATGTGTATGTGTGTGTATATGTATGTATGTGCATGTGCATGTGTAAGTGTATATGTGTGTATATGAGTATGTGCATGTGCATGTGTATGTGTAAGTGTATGTGTATATGTGTGTATGTGCATGTATATGTGTATATGTATGTATGTGCATGTGTGTGTGCATGTGTATATGTGTGTGTACGTATGTGCATATATATGTGTATATATGTGTATGTGTGTGTATATATAAATATGTGCATATGTATGTGTATAAACATATACAAATGTATGTTTATGCCTGTGTATATGTATGAAACATGCATGTGCGTGTGGATGCAGTTCCATTTGCATCCATGTGCATGCATGTGAATGTGCATGCATGTGGATGTGCATATACATGTATTTAAGTATATATTAATGTGTCTATGTGTATATATATATGCAATAATGCATGCATGCAAGTCTTTTTATGTGGTTATAGAAATTTTTGTGCATATGCATGTGTATGTGTGTGTATGTGTAAGTGTATGTGCACATGTATGTGTGTGTACATATGTGTGTGTATGTTCATGTGTATATGTGTGAACGTGCATCTTCATCATGTATAAGTGTATATGTGCATATCAATAAGTGTGAGTATGCTAACTAATGAAAATGACACAATTCAAATGATATACAAAGAATGGAAATTGTACTTACAATAGTTAGCCATACTTTTTGCTTGGTTAGCTTCTTGAATAACCTACAATAGAGAGAGAGAGAGAGAGAGAGAGAGAGAGAGAGAGAGAGAGAGAGAGAGAGAGAGAGAGAGAGAGAGAGAGAGAGAGAGAGAGAGAGAGAGAGAGAGAGAGAGAGAGAGAGAATACAAAGAGAGAAAGAGGTAGAAAGAGGGAAACAGATACAGAGAGAGACAATAAGATAGAGATTAAGCAAAACAACAATATGCAAGAGGCAAGAAAAGCTACAAGCTGTATGTAAATGAAGAAGCGGAAGCTTTCGAATGTGTGCTTTCGAATGACGATACTAATGACAGGGTTAGCGGCATGGCCGACCTTAAACAAGGCTTAGAGATGGTAGTAAGGAGGAAGCGGAATAAAGGGAAGAAATCCAAGCATTTAAAAGGTTCGCATACCAAATCTAATAGACATTTATATGAGCATATTGTATAACATGATAGTTGACGAGTTTAGAAGCGGAATAAAGGGAGGAAATCCAAGCATTTAAAAGGTTCGCATGCAACTGCCTATCAGTATCCAATGGTCATCGATGAAACCAAGGAGAGGAAGTCCAGCGGTGAAACGGAATACACGGTTCCGACAAAAGGATGGACAACGGTCTCTGAATATATGTTTGTCAGCGAGAAAACCCACGAGATTAATAGTGGAAGCGCCAACGCAAACGAATGCCGCGAGGTGAATGGAAGTAGCAAGTTGATGGATCAAAATCAAACTAAGAGTCATGGAAAGGATGTTTTGGAGAAGACGCTTATTATTGATGGAGGGGACGAGCTCAGTGAAGCTGACGACACACAGAATAACTGGAAGATGGCTCGAGGCAGGAACTCTAGGAAGGATCGAAATCGGAATACAATGTCGGCCATGGATGCAACCCTGCGAAACTCAATTCCGGAACATCGAAACACTTACTGGGTGCTTACTACGCTAAAGGACGACCATCGTTCAGCTCTTGACATGAAGTTTCAGAGCAAGCAGCGCAAGAATACCGAAACGCAAAGGCAGTTTCAGTTTCTGTATCCTAAAAGGAAGGTCTCTAGGATATCCACCGATATACGGCAGGAGATAGAGAACATGAGAGCTCTTTTATCCGCGGAAAATCAATGTGTTTTGAATTGTATGATACAGAAGTTGTGGAGAGTCATGTATCAGCGTGTTCCGGGCTTCGATATTGTACGCAAAGGCAGTTTCAGTTTCTAAAGGCAGGAGATAGAGAACATGAGATAGGATATCCGCGGAAAATCAATGTTTTTGAATTGTATGATACAGAAGTTGTACGCCGTCGGGGTGTTTGTTTCTGTACAGCGATCTGATTCGTATTTCTCAACTTATTCACATTTTATACTTCACGTTTTCAGCTGCTCGAGCTGCTGAAGAAATAATCGAACATCATCTTTCTTTCAGGATTCGACATGGACTGGAAAATATCGACATTGTATCGTCAATAAAATTTCGACATTATATCGTCAAGAAAATAAATAGATTGAACGAGTTGACACCACCAAAGCTTGAATGCCTCTGAAATGCGCTGTGGATTATGAAGAAATATGTAGCCTTGTGTCTAAGATTATGACCATATGAACAATTATTGCAATTGCAGTGAGTAAGCGTTGGAACTTGTATCAACTTGATGTGAAGAATGCCTTTCTAAATGGAGAGCTAGAGGAGGTAGTATCCATGGACTAAGCATTAAGGTTTGAAGACAAAATCAGTGATGCTTATGTTTGCAAGCTAAAGAAGGCACTTTATGGACTCAAGCTAACCCCAAAGGCATGGGAGCAAATGCTAGTAGACTACTTCACCAGTTGCAGATACAAATAAAGCAAAGCACATCCTTCATTAGTCTACAAAAGAAAAAGTAAAGCATATGTCTACTTATGTATGTATGAAGATGACTTGATTATTAGAGGTGATCATGAAGAAGGCATCAAGGACATCAAAGGAAGTCTTGGAAAGGAGTTCAAGATTTAATACCTTGGAGATCTGAGATAATCTGAGGTATTGAAGTCATATAGATAGGATGCAAAGAAACAACCTATAGTTTCCCTATCTTCCATAGAAGCTGAACATAGAGCATTAGACTCAAGAAGCACATGATTCAATTGAATTTCTAGGTCAATCGATTTCCAATCATGTGTGACAACATGATTAGTGTGTATCTATGGGCCAAGCCTATGTTTCATGCTACAATCAAGCACATAGAAGTACATTATCACTACATCAGGGAGAAAGGAATATCTAAGGAGGTAGAAGTTCTACACATATGTACCAAGGATCACTATGGTGACATGTCCACCAAAGAATTGGACTCAAGTAAGCTAAAAAAGTTCAAGAGAGGCATTGGAATGATAGCGCTAGGTTGAAGACTTGAAGGTTGAAGCTTGAGGCAAAGTGTTGAAATTCAAGCTCCACCCTTACGAGCTTATGAACCGTTTGAATGGATGAAACTTGTGGCATTGTGAAGATAGAATCCCAACATGATTACTCACACTCAAACTTGATTTTTGATCTTCCCTCATAACAATCATTCAATTAGCTATCACACTTAGGTGTGATCAAACCTACATCTAGCAAAAGTGCTCCATATAAGCTAGGAAATGTTTTTAAAATCTTATAAATGCACCTTGTACTTGGAATTGGAAAGATCCCATGTGTGTTATCTCTTCTATGATTTAAATAAGATAGTAGACCCTTGCAAAGAAATCCCTATGCTTGCTTAAGGGTTTTAATCATACTTTGAGTTGTCATATCTCATATGTAGATTTATGTGCATAGGAGTTAGTTAGCTTTGACTGATAAGCAGCATTTTCTAACCATTTTGTATCCGTTTATTATAACCTTTCGTTTTTTAGAAAGCTACTATTTTCTTCTAGAGTTTTCTTGATGCTCAAGTCTAAAATCTACATATTTTGAGAGAAATTGATTATGGAGTGAACAGGTGTCTCTATGTGCATGCTTAGTGAAGGTGATAAGTAGTCTACCTTGGAGGCATTGGTTCTCAAAGAAGGAGCAAGTACATTGAATGCCATAACTTGCATAAGGGTCTCATTTCCTAGTTTGAGTGTAGAGCTAGATAGCTATGAGTGTAGAGCAAGGTTTGCTTTTCATATGTAATGCATTTATTGTAATCTTTGGCTTTTTAAGAAGCTTATATGTCCTTATAGATTTGGCTCTAAGCTCGAGCCTTTACTCATCATATTCTGAGAGAAATGATGTCTGGAGTGAACAATGGTCTATATGTGTATTTCTAATGAAGGTAGTAAGTATTGTGTCTTTGAAACATTGGTTCTCAGAGTAGAATCAAGTATCTTAAGTAAGATGAATTGCATTACTAAGGCCTTATAGTCTAGTTTCCAAAAGAAGAGAACGCAGAGAACCATGGATTTTACTAAAAAATATGTATCTTTGAGTCTATTCTAGTTCATTTTAAAGAAATTCAAAGAACCATGGATTTGAGTAAATAGATATATCTTTGAGTATACATGTGGATCCATTCAAGCTTAAAGCTACATAGGGAAGTTGAGCATTCTACCATCAGAATTCTATGTAGCATATCTTGATTTGTGGAACACCAAAACTATTAAGTGACTTTTGAAAGTGCTTTGTATCTCGAAAAAGAACATGATCATTTTTTTTCTTGTAGAGTTTTGAGCTCATATCTCCTTCCTAATATAGAAGCCAATGAATGCATTTCTGAAAATAATATATATATTATATGTTCCATACCACTTAACCTACATATACGTAGATGTAGGTTCATATCATTGTACCCATATCCATCATAGATGTCTAGATGATTTTTATTCTAAGATTTCATATGCATCACTTCATCTCTTTGTAGACTACTTGATGGCCAAGTCCTCAACAACGAACTATGCATTTGGTTAATTCATCTTCTTTGTGTCTTGATTTTAAGAGCTTCTGCTTTAAGTGCATCTTAGTTCACATGGACCATGTCGAGATATGTTAAAAGAAGAAGAAGAATAATCATTAAGCTTTAGTATTGGTAGAAATTAGGTGCTTCTTTATCTGGATTAACTAAGTTACTAATGGTTTCTAATCCTTCGTTCAAACGATTTGGGCATCGACACTTCAATCTCTATGTAGCCATAGCCATAGCGTTTTTGAAAATCAAGGAGCTAGATAGCTCTAAGTATAGAGCATATTTTCCTTTTCAAATGTAATGCATATATTGTAACATTTAGCTCTTTAAGAGGCTTATATAGTCTTATAGATTTGGCTCAAAGCTCTAGCCTTCACTCGGCATATTATGAGAGAACTGTAGTTTGGAGTGAACAATGGTCTCCATGTGTATGTCTAATGAAGGTAGTAAGTACCCTGTCTTTGAAGCATTGATTCTCATAGTAGAATCAAGTATCTTAAGTAAGAGGAATTTCATTACTAAGGTCTTATAGTCTAGTTTGAGCGAACAAAAGAAGAGAACTCACATAACCATGGATTTTACTAAAAAAGATGTATTTTTGAGTCTAGTCTAGTACATTTTCAAGAAACCCAAAGAACCATGGATTTGAGTAAATAGATATATCTTTGAGTATACACGTGAAACTATTCAAGTTTAAATAGGGAAGTTGAGCATTCTCCCATCAGAATTCTATGCAGTATATCTTGATTTATGAAACACAAAAACTATTAAGTGAGTTTTGAAAGTGCTTTGTATCTCGAAAAAGATCATGATTATTTTTTTCTTAATACACAGATGTAGACTACTTGACCGCCAAGTCCTCATCAACGAACTATGAATTTGGTTAATTCATCTTCTTTATATCTTGATTTTAAGGAATTTATATTTTCTTTATACCTTGGGGTGTAAGTGAGAGAAGAATCCCCATTTGATTTTGAAGGCATGCGTAACCGAGTACATGTGATGTGTACACTAATCTCAACCGAAATATGATTTCATAAAACAGAATATTATTGGACACAAAAGAGATAATCAGAGTGAACCATGAACCATGAACCATGAACTATGTACAAAAAGAGTTATATATTTCATAAATGAAGCATGTACAAGAGTGTGGCAAACCACTGTCATATATGAAACTTTTACAAAATGTGGCAAAGCATTGCATTGCCATATAAAAATCAAATACAAAATTTTGGTGTGCCACTGCCATACACATGCAAATAACGTTCCATATCAATAGTCCTGCAACAAAGAACATTAATGAAATGAGATAAATTCACATGAAATTTACAAGAAACAAGTAAAAACCAAGTTTATAAATTAATCACCTCATCGCAAATGCTCCCATGAAACGACCGCACCGCGTCCCTCCAAGTCCTCCAATAGTGCAGTCAATCCATGACGATATCCATAAGCCTCCTCCATTCGTGTTGGAGGATGACCCATTGGCAGCTCGTGCAACAAATATACAAAACATTAGAGGAACATACATGAGAAGCTTAACACAAACAAATTCAATAAAACAAATGGTACTTACAAACTCGTGACGCATCATGCAATATTCGCCGCTGCCCAAATGTGACGGTCCAACCGTATCTAAACGTGTGGCTATGGCATCTCGCTGCTGGCGATATCGATCAGGAGTTTGCTGTTGCTCGTCATGAATCATATCCCACTCCTCAACATCTAACCATACAGGCTTTGGTAAGCCTACTCTGAAAGCATCACTAGCCTTGAATCGTTGATGGGACATAATTTCACGTGTGGTGTGCAAAATCCACTCTAAACTAATAAGAGGTTATCCATTGACTGGTTGGAACTCTTGATAAATTGTCTGTGTGATATAATTCTTCCGATCTTTATCTTGTTCACTCCATTTCAACATGATAGAGTGTCCAAACTGTATGGAGCAAAGCTGTCGTATATGTGCACGCATTGCTTTGCCAGTCGCATCCATCACCGGAGCTCCATCTCAGATACTATACACCTTGGAGTCATCATGATCATGAGCACCCCAAGATGTAGGTGGTGTTCCACGTGGTGTACCGTGTGGTGTACCTACATCTGAGGTACTCATCCAAGGAGTAGAAGCGGGCGACACAACGTCCGTCGCACTACCTCCACAACAGCTGTCTCCTCCAGACCTACCTGTAGATCCACTCCTAGAACCTCTTGCTCCAAAGCGTGACCTCGACCTACGAGACGAGCCAGAACCTATATCGCGCTGAGGTGTTGAACGCACATGTCTACTACTAGAGCCAATAAGAGATGGCTGAAAAGATGGTCGTGGTGGAGTCATAAAGCTAGGAGACATACCTCCAGTAGGAGTAGCACCACCCGCAGGAGTGACACCAGCACGAGTGAAACCGGCGGGAGTGAGGCCGGTAGGAGTGAGGCTAGCAGGAGTGAGGCCGCTAGGAGTGAGGCCGAGAGGAGTGCTACCACGAGCGATCCAATACTGTGATGGAGCGGCCATATACGCGGGAGGTACCTGAGAGATGAACTCTAAGAACAACTCCTCTATTGTAGCGGCATGCGATTCTCTCTCTCTCTCTCTCTCTCTCTCTCTCCCACCCGCCACCTCTCGCAACTCCCTCCCCGCAACCTCCCCCTATTCCCACCCACAACCTCCCACACCCCCCATAATTTCCACAACCTCCCCCTATTCCCTCCCACACCCCCCCACAACCCCCCACAACCTCCATAACCTCCCCCTATTCCCACCCACAACCTCTCACACCCCTCCACAACCCCCAGAACCTCCCCTATTCCCACCCACAACCTCCCACACCCCTCCACAACCCCCACAACCTCCCCCTATTCCCACCCACAACCTCCCACACCCCTCCACAACCCCCGCAACATCCCCTATTGCCACCCACAACCTCCCACACCCCCCACAACCTCCACAACCTCCCCCTATTCCCACCCACAACCTCCCACACCCCCCACAAGTTCCACAACCTCTCCCTATTCCCACCCACAACCTCCCCCACCCCTCCACAACCCCCACAACCTCCCCCTATTCCCACCCACAACCTCCCACACCCCTCCACAACTCCCACAACCTCCCCCTATTCACACCCACAACCTCCCACACCCCTCCACAACCCCCACAACCTTCCCATATTCCCACCCACAACCTCCCACACCCTCCACACCCTCCACAACCTCCACAACCTCCACAACCTCCCCCTATTCCCACCCACAACCTCCCCCACCCCTCCACAACCCCCACAACCTCCCCCTATTCCCACCCACAACCTCCCACACCCCTCCACAACCCCCACAACCTCCCCCTATTCCCACCCACAACCTCCCACACCCCTCCACAACCCCCACAACCTCCCCCTATTCCCACCCACAACCTCCCACACCCCCCACAACCTCCCACACCCCCCACAACCTCCACAACCTCCTCCTATTCCCACCCACAACCTCCCACACCCCCTCACAACCTCCACAACCTCCCCCTATTCCCAGCCACAACCTCCTACACCCCTCCACAACCCCCACAACCTCCCCCTATTCCCACCCACAACCTCTCACACCACTCCACAACCCCCAGAACCTCCCCCTATTCCCACCCACAACCTCCCACACCCCCCACAACCTACACAACCTCCCCCTATTCCCACCCACAACCTCCCACACCCCCCATAATTTCCACAACCTCCCCATAATTTCCACAACCTCCCCATAATTTCCCCATAATTTCCACAGAATTATAATTGGTTTTCTTCTTGTAAATGATACATGAAAAGAGTGGATGTTCTATGTAGAGGTTTTCAAGTTTCCAAGAAAAATTGTAAGCCATAGCATGTGCTTATGAAATGGCATTATGAGGGAATCATGACTTCATTATGAGGGCTTTATGAAACAACCTAGAAAATCAATTGAGAGGTAATGCCTTAAAACTTGAAAACTCTTTTAAATAATTTAAGTGAGAAAGTACTCTATAGATATATGTTTGGACTTTAGGATAAGTATCACTCAAAAGTCAATGTGAATATAAAATAGGGTGATATGGGACACCAGATTTTATACTCAGATTAATTTAGGAAAGATGGTATGCGACGTCGTACTGTGGGATGATATCTTTTACTCTTATAATAAATCTTTGAGGTACATTAGGGGAAAAAAAGAATCCTGCATGGGCCTTTTAGATTAAGGAGTGATAAGGAATGGACCAATGAGAGGAGGGTGGTGGACACAGTCTACTCCCTTAATCACATATGCTAGGTCTAGGGTTCCCTTGTTTTTTTTTGTGGTCAAACATGGAAAAACCAACTAGAACTAGAGGGTTTCCTGTTGGGAATGGTTTTGGTAATCTCAAATTTCATTTAGAGCCGTAGGATTCCCTCAAAGATCAAAGGTCTAGATGAAATAAAAAAAGTCAAGGCAACTTTGATTTGTGACCCTTGGATTGGATTGAAAACAAGAGGCCTAGATCATTGCAATGATGGGAGAAAGCGCCAAACATCCCACACTCTTGGATCAACACTCTAATCGGACGATCTAGTTTGAGTCGCGATGGGAAAACGGTGCATGCCTCCATGGCCCTCCGATCTACATCTGATCCCATGGTTGGTATTGCTCCAATTGAAGATAAAGGTGCCATTTTATCTGCACCGTGCAATCAGCTATTCCATCCAATGGATGGCGCTAAATTCCGGAATTTGATCAGCGCCATTTGCGCTCCATCATAGGATCTAGCTTGATCTCTAAAAAAAGCCTGTCCCAAAGACCCACGACTCTGCCACACTCTCTTTCTAGATGTCCATGTATTTAACGTCTACCATCAATCTAAACAATCCTACGACTACGAATGCCTGCACATGAAGACTGAAAATAGACATATGTTTCAAAGAATATTTTATCCCACAAACCACTAGTGGTTTTGTTTTCCCTTTAAATCTCATGTATTAAGCTCCTTAATCGCTGAAAATTAGGAATCCTTACAAGGCCCATGCAAGGCTCACTTTTTCCCCTAATGAATATTGGAACCTTAAGGCAATTAAACTTCAAAGGAGAAGTTTAAACTCAAGGTGGATAAAAGTATGATCTTACAAGACACTTCAAGATAAAGTGTTTTACAAGACAGCTCAAGATTAAGTAAGTAAGAAGATCACGAAGTATTTAACTTCAAGATCTTCATTTATAATTCAAATAGAACAAAGCATATTCTTATTTGAATCGTGGAGCACTTCAAGATAATCATAATCAAAGATATGTATGACACTTTGCTGCCTCTTTTCATACATGGATAGTCAAGTCCTGGTCTGAATGAGGCCATTTTTTAGCCTTTAAAGGTTCCACATGATGATCCACATCATGCCATTTGTGATGCATATTTACATGATACACTTGATGAGAGGGCTGATATAGAGGAGGCAAAAACTCCACCTAAATGGATAGTGCAAACTTTGCAAGATTGGTATGCAACGACTACCTCTAGTCTTTGTGATGAGAACAAGCGTGCTTCCTTTGATGAAGTAGAAAGATCGAAAAATCGATCGATTTTGATGAGACCTTTGCACCCAGATGTTGAATGACTACTGTTCATAGCATCTGTGAACTTGCAACCCATTATGGTTGGAATGTACATTAGTTGGACATTAAAACTCCATGTCTAAATGGTCACTTACATAAAGAAGTGTATGTTAAGCCCCATGGTTTTGTGCAAAAAGGGTGTGAAAACAAAGTGTGCTGGTTGAAAAAGGCATTATATGGTTTGAAACAAGCACCACATGCTTGGTATGAGAAGATACATGCCTACACTATTGCACATAGCATATTGTTGATTTTAAGCTTGGTTTGCATGGATCATTTGAGATGTCAGATTTAGGGCATTTACATCATTATTTGGACATTCAATTTATCCAAGTTGATGGTGAAGTAGATATGTGTGAAACAAAATATATTGACATATTATTGCAACATTTTAGACTTTACGATTGCAAACCTATGGCAATCTCTTATGAAACTAGTTTACGATTGAGTCTTCATGATGCTCGAGACGCATCTGATGTTGTTCTCTATCAGTAAGCTATTAGATGCTCTATTTGGTTATTCATGAATTGGCCTCATATTCAGTTTGTTGTCTCTAAGATTAGCAAGTTTATGCATTGCCCAAGTGTCAAGCATTGGGAGGCAGTTAAGCGCATCTTTCGCTACTTGAGTGGCACCCAGCTACTTGGATTGTTTTATCTGTAGTGGGGATCATTATCACCAGATCTACATGCTTCCTAACTCTGAATGGGTTGGATTTGTTGATATATTATGGTAATGATGTGTGCGAATGCACTTGGGACCGTTGGGGCACTTTTGTTTTTCCTCCTTAGGAGGTTTTTTTCCCAGCTTGTATATATGCATATAACCCTGACGTGTTACTTATCTTTGTACACTCACTTGGTAATACATTCACTATTTTGTGCTATGCTCCAAGCTTCTTTTTCTTCCTTGTGTTGTTTGCGTGCTTCCCAAAACCTCAAACTCCAAAACTGTTACCTTGGTATTCCTCAAATATATCCATGTAGGCAGGTGAAGATCATGAAGAATGGTCTTCAAGAGGAAATGAACAACCCAAAATGCATGTATCTTATTCAAATAAAGAAATCAAGTAGACACTCATTATGGAATGGAGATATTCCTACATAAAGTCAACTCAGTGATGCAAGGAACAAAAGCAAGACCTAGATCAGAGACACTCAATAACATAAAGTTTTGTGAATAGAACCCAATGCAAACCATCATGAAAAGAAGGGAGAGACTGCATTAGGGGAAAAAGTGAACCCTGCATGGGCCTTGTAAGGATCCCTAATTTTTAGGGATTGAGATTAATCATGCTAGGGTTAAAGGGAGCCTGAAAAACCACTAGTGGTATTTTATTTAAAAATACTATTTCTTAAGAGCCACATTTGATTCCTCAATCTGAATAGATTCTTAAGAGCCATTAGATACTTCAAACGGACGGCCATGATTGATGAACTTTCCTGTCAAAAAATGACAAATTAGTGCTCTCAGTTGGGAAGGGCTCGTGGCTAATTGGAGCCCTTGGATATTCACCATGGACGGACAAGATGAGTGAAGATATGTCTGGCAAGAAACGACAAATGGAGAAGTCACATCATTTGTGAGAGGTGCAAATAAAGAAGAGAGAGAGCCAAATTCGTGGGCCTTGAGGGCCATTAGATTGTAGCCACGGACGGATGCGATCGGAGCTACAGTTCTGGCAGAAAAGGACAAAACAAGCTTCATTCAAGTCATGGGACATGGGAAAAGTAAGAGAGAGACTGCATTGGGACACGAAACAATAGAGTCCGTTGGATATTTGCCAATCCTATGTCCCATATCCAAGCACGCTTCCACATGGTCTAGAGCTCATAGAAGCCTTTGGATTCGTGAATGATCCAATGGCACACAAGCAATGCCGATCAATCCACTTGAGGAGAAATCTTGAGCCTTGGATTGATAGCCCCATCCAACGATACATAATCAAAGGTGCATGTCTCTCTATCTGTTAAGCTTAACCATTCAATTTCCTTCATATCCAAGGGTCAATATCAATTTCGGATCACCAAATTCGAATCTTAAACCACTACATGAGGAAATACCACTCATATCATCACGTTTTGGTTGTTTTGACCAGTCCAAAACCAAGGAAACCTAGGCCTAGCCTAGTTGATTGAGGCTCTAGACTGTGGCCACCACCCTCCTCTCATTGGTCCATCACTAATCATCCCTTAATCTAAAAGGCCCATGCAGGGTTCATTTTTTCCCCTAATGGAAGGCAAAAAAAAGAACTTAAATCAATGGAAGGGTGATGTAATACTATGTTATGGGTTAAGGTTTCAAGTTTAGAAGATTATATATGACTCATTCATGGCAAGGCACTTTGCATATATGATCAAAATTTTTGAAGAACCCACATGCTTCAAAGAACCAAATACATGTAGGTAATGGCAAGAGCAAATGCAAGAGGACATTAAAGCTAGGGAGGAGAACAACACTTGGAAATTAGTGCCAAGGAAGAAGGACATGATATCATTGGAAACAAATTGGTGTATAACATAAAGAAGCACTCAAATGGTAGTATTTTTGATTTGCAATGCAAGGCTTGTAGCCAAAGGGCTTGCTTAGAAATATGGAGTGGACTATGAAGAGACCTTTACCTTGTAGCCAAGATGACCACCATCAAAAACATAATTGCAAATCCACCTAGCAATCATTCGAAGATTTCCCAAATTGATGTGAGGAATGCTTTGCTAGATGGAGAGCTAGGGGAGGTGGTTTGCATGGGTTTGAAGATAAAATCAAATTTGATTATGTTTTCAAGTTAAAGAAGGCACTCTATGGCCTCATGCAAGCCCCAAGGTCATGCAAGCAAAGGCTTGTAGACTACTTGATAATTTGTGGATACAATGTGATGAAATGTTATTCCTTCATTATTCTACAAAGCGAAACTGAAGCATTTGTCTACTTATGGGTATATGTAGATGACTTGATTATTAGAGGAGATGATGAAGAAGGATTCAAGGACATCAAAGAATGACTCTCCAAGAAGTTAAGATCCTAGACCTTGTAGATTTAAGATACTTTCTAGGTATTGAAGTCATGTACAAAGACAATGGTATTTGGCTCATGCAAATGAAATAATACATCTTGGATATATTAAAGAAGTAAGTATGGAATTAGAGTTTTTGAACCATTGATCAATCCAATGGAATTCAATATCTAGTTGACCTCAATCGAAGGTAATATATCTCTTCATGCAATCTTATATAGGTCTATAGTGGGAACTTTGACTTGTGTCACTATTAGAAGCCAAACTTAGCACATATAGTTTGTGTGACATCTCAATTAATGCACGCACTTAGAGTCCCTCACTTACATGCAGCTAAGAGAGTATTTAGGTATCTCAAAGGAACTTTAATGAAGGTCTTTTCTATCCTTTTGAGGATTATTTGCATATGAAATATTATACTAATGTTGATTGGGTTGGATCCAAGGAGGATAGGTGGAGTACAAGTGGATATGCAGTGATGTTAAGCAAGAAGTTCATCTCATGGATGTCAAAAGAGCAACCAATAGTTACTTTTTCGTCAATAGAAGCTCCATAGAGAGAACTAGACCAAGCATTTGTGAGATCATGTGGCTCAACATCCTTATGATTGAATTGAGCATGTGAACCAACCAATTTCCAATCATGTGAGACAATATGAGTGGTTTGTACTTATACCAATCCTATGTTCCAAACTAGGAGCAAACATATAGAGCCTGAGTCATGATTTAAAGGTTGAAACTTGAGGGGAAGTGTTGGAAATCAAGTTCCAACCTTATGACCATATGAACCAATTCACTTGTTAAAAACTTGGATAATCATCAAAAAAGGATCCAAGCACAAGAACGCGTATTCCAAATTTGAACTTAGATCTTGATCAATCACCTATCACACTTAGGTATGCTTTATTCTATTTCTTAGGGAAAGGCCATCCTACCAGTTAGGGAATCTTTTCCAATTCATATATTCATGCCATGTACTTTGAACTGTGGAAATTCCATGTGTACTATAAGCTTCGGAGTTTGATTATGTGTCAGGTTTTCTTTTTTCAATTTAGGCAGCCATATCTTACACTCTATTTTGATAGTCTAGGAGCCAGATAGCTCTACATGTCGAAAAGAGTCTTCTATATATCTTTGATCCATTTATTGTAATCTTTGGCTTCTTTCAAAGCTTTAAAAATCAAGATATTTTAAAATTCATTGAAAACTTGAGGTTCCCTCCCAAAAACTTTTGTTGTCTAAAAGAGCTACAAATGAAATAAAACCCTATGACAAAAGAACTTGGGCAAGCAACATACTTTTTTATACTATCGATAAGGAAAACTCAAGAAAATAAAAAAAGGAGCCTCTCACAAAAATCAACAAAACCTAAAAACAAAATGCTTGATTTTGTTGAGCTAATTGGATTATGGTTGAATGAAAATGTGAAGCGTGATAGGAATACGTCAAGAATTAGAAGTTCAGAGCTCAAATATTCTATCAGAATCAAGGAGGTCGAGAAAGATCAAATGAATATGTAGGCACGTGGCAAGCAACTAATAAATTTTCCCATTGTGAGTAATCATGTATGTATGGGAGGGCATAAAAGCAATATTACTGAGGGAATCCGGCTAGAAAACTAGTATCTTTGTTTGGACATCTTGACATGTGTATGTAATATACATATGTACATTATGGAATATGTATGTATATACGTTATCTAAACGTTCCTTCTTCCATTTAAACCTAAAGCTATTTATGCACACAAACACAAATCATACACATCACTTCTTCGTCTATGCATATGGTTCCTTTTCTTAGAGGGATATGTGTTGTGAAGATAAACCACATTTCTATATCCATCAATGATCTTGAAACTACTTCATACCTTCTTTCAAAACTACTTCCAAAACGCATTGGTTGAAAAAAGATTATGACTTAATACTTTGCCTTTACCTGACACATAATTTATAGCTCTATAAAAAAACAATAGTTGGGGAAAAAATAACAATTGATGTGTGCTATGAAAGATATATATTTTATCTATCATATTGCATAGATTAATAAAGCTGTATGCGTGATTAAAGGGAAGTCAACTAAGCTCTAAGAAAACTGCACTTCGTCTTCTATTAGTAAATCTTCAAGAAGTGTATTGTGAGAAACAAAATGCCCTTGGTATTGTTAGATCCAAGGGTTGTGAGAGTAGCCTTGCAACATAAGAAGAAAGAAGAATCCAACTAGAAATTTCTTGCTTAATATCATAAATGCCATAGAAGGTAACCCTCCATTTGGGTTCATTCGGAATCAAAATAAGAATATCTCTCTTTTTCTCTCTCTATCTCTATCTAATCATAACATCACATACCAAATGTGAGAATGATGGGAGAATGTACACTTTTCCTATGAGCTTGAAGCATAAATGGTCTCATAGGTATGTGCATAGATACCTTTGTTCATAACATAGAGCTAACTAGCTTGTACACGAAGAAATTTAAGTGTGAGATATGGAAACACGAAGCATGAATAAAATCCTCAAGCAAGCAGAAGTCTTCCTTAGCTAGCAAGGGGTCTACTAGCTTATTTAAATCCTATAAGGGTAACATACAAAAAATCTTACAAATTGGAAGTACAAGTCGTGTTTATAAGATTTTTTAAAGATTCCCTAAATGATAGGGAGCACTTTTCCTACATTGTAGGCTTTATCACACCTATGTGTTATAGTTGATTAATTGAATGTTATGAGGTGAGTTCAAAATTGTAATTTGCGTGTCATTAATCATTTTTTCCTCTTATTTCACATTTCTCCAAATGTCATTCACTCAAATTTCAACACTCCCCCTAAATCTTCAATATTCAAGTCCTCAAACTAGCTCAATCATTCCAATGCCTATTTTGAAAATTTTTAGCTTGATCGAGTCCAATGCTTTCATGAAAATGTTCGCACACTAGTTGTTGGTACTTATGTGTCGAATTCGTACCTCTTTAGCAAGCACTTTCACCCCGATCTAGTGATAATGTACTTTTATGTGCTTGTTTCTAGCATGAAACATAGGATTGGTAGGTGGGAACACAGTAATCATGTTGTCACACATGACTGGAAAATGATTGACGTGCAAATTTAATTCAATCATTAGCTTCTAGAGCCACATAAGCTCACATGTAAGTGTAGGTTGTTTCTTTGCCATCCATCAATGTCAAGAGAACGGAGATAAGCAAGAGAGCTCACTCACACACTTTTATGTGCTTACTCTTTGTGGGCACATAAGACAAAGTAATCTCTCCAATAGAGTCTATCACCTTTACATAATGATAATGCACCTCAATGTGCAAATCAAGTTGTACCCTTAGGAGCATATGAAGAACTTCACTTGTTGACCCTTGGAGAATCATAAAGCAAGGAGCGAAGCATGAGAACTAATAAAAAAAAATTTAACTTTAATCTTACTCATATCTCCCAACGAATCACCTATCACACTTAGGTGTGGTGAGTCCTATTTTTTGGGAAAAGAGCACCCTAATGTTTAGCAATTTCTTTTTCCAACTCATATAAACACACCATGTGATTCAAATTATTGAGACCCCACGTGTGTTATCACTTTAGAATTTGGAAAACCGTAGTGGGCCACTTGCTAAGAAAACACCCTACTTGCTTGGGTTTTTTCTTTTCACTTTAGGTAGCCATAGATCACACTCTGTTTTGACTGTCAAGGAGCTAGATAGCTCTGAGTGTAGAGCACATTTTCCTTCCCATATATAATAAATAATCTTTGGCTTTTTGGAAGCTTATATAGCCTTATAGACTTGGCTCAAATCTCATGTCTTAACTCTGCATATTATAAGAGAAATCGTGTCTAGAGTTAAGAATGGTCTCTATGTGTATGTCTAATGAAGGCACTAAGCAGCTTGTCTTTGAAACACTTGTTCTTAGAGTAGAATCAAGTATCTAAAGTGACATGAATTGCATTAGTAAGGCCTCTTAGTATAGTTTAAGGGACCAAAAGAAAATAAACTCATAGAACCATGGATTTGAGTAAAAAGCAAGTATCTTTGATTCTAGTCTAGCTCACTCTAAAGAAACTTAGAGAACCATGGATTTGAGTAAAAGAAAGGTATCTTTGAGTATATATGTGAAGTCATTCAAGCTGAAATCTACATAGGGAAGTTGAGCATTCTCCCATTCAGCTCATGGAATACTTTCATAATTTATCTCACATGGATATGGTTATCTGAACATGCACTTGTAAATATCCAAACATAAAATATATGTACTTATCTTGATCAAATTGTAAAAGACTGAAAGTGAAAGGATTCCTGTCGAAAGAGGAAGTTGATTACCATGTCGTTTTACAAAGGAAAGTGCTAGTGCATCCCTTGAATCCCATCTAGATTGCCTTTCTATGGGAAGTAATGTGATAATAGTACCATTGACTCTTTATGATAAAGTGGTTCATTCATCTTAACTAACCTCCTCTTGAGTAGAAATAGGAACATGGGTTCCTCGAGAAGATGAAGTAGCCTCTTTGCGGACTTGCCATGGCCTTGGATAAATGCCATTGACAATATTCCATAAGTCTTTTGATACTAACACATTCATCATCGTAAAACTCTAGAGTGGATAGTTAGACATGCCCTCAAGTTGTCTTCATTCTCAATTCTATAGTCACACATCTTGTTAAGGATGTATGTCAACTATACTCTGATACCAAATGTTGGAAATGGGGTGTTCGCAATAACAATAAATCACAGCTTTAGAGGATAAACCCTAGCATACACACCTTAAGACTAAAAAAGAGATGAGTGAGAGATAGAGACCAGATAAGATCTTTCAAATTGTATGGTAAGCTAGGATGCTTACCTACACTATCTTATATTCTAACATCAAATTAGAATGTGTGAATATCATACAAACTAACAAGATCTAAATCTAGGCACAAATAGGAACTAGATACGAGATATTTTGTGTAAAGTGCCTAAGAGGTATGAAGAGCATGTGTGTGTGTGTGTGAGAATATGGAGAATATGAACAATTTAGAATTGGTTTACAACGAACCCGTATTTTGATTATCTAAATCAAAAAACTAGTTAATGAACAAGTGAAGACAAGTGTAGACTTGTTACTGGTAGTATGTCAGCTGACAGGAACCTCTCTATATATTTGTAGATGTAGAGCACATATACTCCAAGTGTATGAGAATACTTTCTCCAAGGAGATGACTTCCAAAGATCTTCTCTAAGACATTGATCAATCTCCAAGATCTAGAGCTTGTAGAAGCTTGAGTGATGATGATGAAGAGAGCTTGGCCCTCATTGAATAGTTTTAGAGCATCCATAAAAAGCTATCCTCCCAAAAGTGAACACAAAAAACACATGCAATGGCACTTAAAAAATAAATAATGGTTTGATCCACAAAAATCGATGCCCCTTCAATTATGATTTTTAAAAATTCAGTTCTTCAAAAACGCTTTCATTGCTGCTATGCGAGATAGGATTTGAGCTCACGTGGTTAGTTTGAAAGTCTTACAATGTAGCCATGATGACCACGCTTTGAAAGACTTACAATGAATTATCATTTTTGAGTGATTACAGGTATTGTTGGATATACCTGTGAGGCCATTTCTACTTCAAGCTACATAACAAAAGTGCACATTCTCGCATCAGTGGTATTAGAACATTTCAGCACACAAAACTCTATCTCTGTCACTCTCTCTCTTGCCCCCTCTCTCTCCCTCCCTATAGTTTAGAGGACTCAAGAGGGACATGTATGATGTATCTCTTCATAACATTGAGCTCTACCCTCGCAATCATGGCTTTGGGGTCCGAAGTATCACCTGCTAATTAGGATTCTCACATAAATGACCCAACATACTTGTTGGTGGAGGACAATCATCAATTGATGATTTGGAAAAAGCAACGTTAACATCGCTTATGCGACGCTAAAAGTATGCGTCCGAATGAGCATCGCTAATTAGTGATGCTATTTGCGACGTTGGCAAACTGCCTACGATGCTTTAGCATCGCATAAGCAACATCCTGTGTTCCAGAGCATCGCATAAGCGATGCTCTGGAAGTTAAAAAGAAATTTGGATTTCTCCCGGCACATTTGTGCCAGGATTTGGATGCACAAAGAGAGAGAGAGAGAGAGAGAGAGAGAGAGAGAGAGAGAGAGAGAGAGAGAGAGAGAGAGAGAGAGAGAGAGAGAGAGAGAGAGAGAGAGAGAGAGAGAGAGAGAGAGAGAGAGAGAGAGAGAGAGAGAGAGAGAGAGAGAGAGAGAGAGAGAGAGAGAGAGAGAGAGAGAGAGAGAGAGAGAGAGAGAGAGAGAGAGAGAGAGAGAGAGAGAGAGAGAGAGAGAGAGAGAGAGAGAGAGAGAGAGAGAGAGAGAGAGAGAGAGAGAGAGAGAGAGTTTTGGATGCACAAAGAGAGAGAGAGGGAGAGAGAGAGAGAGAGAGAGAGAGAGAGAGAGAGAGAGAGAGAGAGAGAGAGAGAGAGAGAGAGAGAGAGAGAGAGAGAGAGAGAGAGAGAGAGAGAGAGAGAGAGAGAGAGAGAGAGAGAGAGAGAGAGAGAGAGAGAGAGAGAGAGAGCTAGTGAGAGAGAGATCCACACACTCCTTGAAGCCTGGTATGCACACACACACACATACACACACATACGTATGCATACACACATATACACACATAGACACACACACATACACATAGACACACACACATACACACACACACACGCATATACACACTGATTTACATATGCACATACACATGCATACACACACACAGATATACACACATAGACACATGCATACACACATAGACACACACACATACACACATAGACACACACACACATACACACACATATACACACACACACATAGACACATACACACTTACACACACACACACATCGACACACATTTACACACATACATACACATGCATACAGACACACACACACACACACACACACACACACACATATATATATATATATATATATATATATATATATATATATATATATATATATATATATATATATATATATATATATGTATATATATATACACATAGACACACACATACACATAGACACAAACACACACATACACACATAGACACACACACATACACACACACATAGACACATACACACACATGCACACACATACACACACACATACACACACACATATAGACACATACACATACACAGACACATATACACACACATACATATGCATACATAATGCACATGCATATGCATACATACATGCTTAAATTCATACACACACATACACATACACATACATATTTATATGCATACACACACACACATAAAGAGACATACACACACACACACATACAAATACAATTATACACATGCATACATACACTCTTACATGCATACACACACATACACAGACATGCACACATACACATACACACATATATATGCATATACACACACAGAGACACGTAGAGAGACATACACATACATGCATACATAATGCATATGCATATAAATAATGCATATGCATATACATAATGCATATGCATATGCATATACATAATGCATATGCATATGCATATACATAATGCATATGCATATGCATACATACATACTTACATGCATACATGCACATACACATGCATGCATACATAATGCACATGCATATGCATACATAATGCACATGCATATGCATACATACATGCTTACATGCATACACACACATACACATGCATACACACATACACATGCATACACACATACACATGCATACACACATACACATAGACACATACACACACACATACACACACATACACACACATATATGCATACACCCACACATAGAGAGACATACACACACATACACATACATGCATACATATGCATACATACATACTTACATGCATACACACACATGCATACATAATGCACATGCATATGCATAGATATCTGCATACACATATACACACATAGACACATACACACACATAGACACACACACATACACACACATATACAAATAGATTTACACACATACACATGCATACACACACATCCACACATAGACACACACACACATACCCACACACACATACACACACACATACACACACACATACACACATAGACACATGCACACATAATACATATGCATATGCATACATACATACTTAAATGCATACACACACATACACACACACATATGCATACCTATGCATATATATGCATACATATGCATACATATGCATACATAATGCACATGCATATGCATGCATACATGCATATACATACACACATAAACACATACACACACGTAGACACATACACACATGTAGACACATACGCACACATAAACACATACACACTCATAGACACATACACACTTACACACACACACACACACATCCACACACATTTACACACACACATACACATGCACATAGACACATATATTTAGATACACACGTATATACACACATAGACACACACATATACATGCATAGACACACACACACATACACATACACACACATATACACACACACATAGACACACACACTTACACACACACACATCCACACACATTTACACACACACATACACATGCATACAGACACATATATATAGATACACACACATACATACATATGCATACATAATGCACATGCATATGCATACATGATGCACATGCATATGCATACATACATGCTTACATGCATACACACACATACACACACATACACACATACACATACACATACACATACACACATAGACACACACACACACATATACACATACACACACATATATGCATACACACACATAGAGAGACATACACACACATACACATACATGCATACATATGCATACATAATGCATATGCATATGCATACATAATGCATATGCATATGCATACATAATGCATATGCATATGCATACATAATGCATATGCATATGCATACATAATGCATATGCATATGCATACATACATACTTACATGCATACACACACACATATTCATACATATGCATACATATGCATACATATGCATACATATGCATACATATGCATACATATGCATACATATGCATACATATGCATACATATGCATACATAATGCACATGCATATGCATACATAATGCACATGCATATGCATAGATACATGCATACACATACACACACATAGACACATACATGCACATAGACACATACAAACACACATATGCATACATAATGCACATGCATAGATACATGCATACACATACACACACATAGACACATACACACACATAGACACATACACACACATAGACACATACACACACATAGACACATACACATACATACACACACATATACACACATATTTACACACACATACACATGCATACACACACATACACACATAGACACACACACACATACGCACACATATACACATACATACACACACACATACACACACACATACACACATAGACAGATACACACATAATGCATATGCATATGCATACATACATACTTCCATGCATACACACACATACACACACATGCATACATATGCATACACACATACACACGTAGAGAGACATACACACACAGACACACACATGCATACATATGCATACATAATGCACATCCATATGCATACATACATGCTTACATGCATACACACATACACACACATATGTATATACACATAGACACACACACACACACGTAGAGAGAGACACACACACACATACACACATATATATGCATTCACACACATGTAAGAGACAGGCACACACATACACATACATGTATACATAATGCATATGCATATGCATACATACATACTTACATGCATACACAGACATACACACATATACACACACACACACATGCATACATAATGCACATGCATATGCATAGATATATGCTTACATGCATACACATACACACATAGACACATAGACACACATAGATACATAGACACACATGGACACATATACACATATACACATATACACATACACACACATATACACATACACACACATATACATATAGATTTACACACAAATGTAGACACACACACACACATACACAGACACACTTACACATGCATAAACACAGACATACACACAAAGACACACACACACACTTACACACATATTTACACACACACACACAAATACACACATACAAACTTACACAGAGAGAGATACACACACACATATATAAACAAACACATACACACATAGACACATACATACTTACACACACACATACAAACATCCACACACATTTACACACACACATACACATGCATATAGACATATATATACAGATACACATATATATACACACATAGACACACACATATACATAGACATACACACATAGACACATACACACTTACACAGACACATACACACATCCACACACATTCACACACATACATACACATGCATAGACACATATATACAGATACACATGTATATACACACAGACACACACAGACACACACACACACATAGACATGCACACATACACACACATGGACACATACACACATATATATGCATAGACAGACACATAGAGACATACACACATATATATGCATACACACATAGAGACACATACACACACACATACACATGCATGCATACATATGCATACATAATGCATATGCATATGCATACATAATGCATATGCATACATAATGCATATGCATACATAATGCATATGCATATGCATACATAATGCATATGCATATGCATATGCATACATAATGCATATGCATATGCATACATACATGCTTACATGCATACACACACACATACACACACATGCTTACATTTGCATACATAATGCACATGCATATGAATACATACATGCTTACATGCATACACACACTCACATATACACCTACATACACATATACACACATACATACCTACACGTATATATATTGATTTTCAACCCATTTTGTTTTATATGTATCGGTATTATGGATCCTAGTAGAGAGAGAGGGCCGAAACTCACTCTTAAAAAAAGTCTTATGAGAGCAAGAGTTCCGGCTGATAGTCTAAGGATCATCATGCATGAGTACTCAGAGATGCTTGATGATGAGCTCGATTATATGATCCAAATGCTTACCCAACCATTAGAGGAGGGCTCTTCTGCGGCTCCACATGCAAGAAGACAACTATCTACTCATAGGTATGTTTTTTTTTCATAATTTTTTTAAAGGATATTATGACACATATTTTTATTTATTTTTATCTATCTATTTTCAGGACACCTATACCACCTCCAGATCATGATATCAGAGAAGAGGTGCCTATGAGGACATGCATAGGCACCTTAGGGCTAGAGTGTGATATAGAGCCAGAGGGGAACATTGTGTACATAGGGAATGGATTGGAATTCAAGAGAAAAATGTGAGCATTATGCGACTCTTACTTGCGCACTGTCCACTTACAATGGAAGTAAGTATAAATTTTACATATAAATTGAAATAAATATCTTATGTTTTATTTACATGATTTTTTTTTGTAGTGAGCATGATGAGAGGGATAAAAATTACGTACTAAGTTCACTTGAGATAGAGTTTGGGATAGGATGGTCTCATAAGTGGTGTCTAAAACAGATGTGGAAACTTATGGCTCATCGTCACAATAATGCATGGTACGCATTGCTTTTATGTATATATAGGTGGATATGAGTATGGGTGTTTATATATGTATGTATGTATATGAGAGAGAGAGAAGAGTGAGACTAGAGGTACAAATACACGCATACAAACACATATACATCATACATGCACATTTACACACATATACACATACATGCACATTCATACATACACACACATACATGCACATTTTTACACACATACAGATGCATGCAGTTACACACATACAATGAATACACATAGACACATATACATACTCACATACACATACACATACATAATCATATGTACACACACATAGAATCACATAATCATATTTACATGCATATATACATATACGCATGCATACACACACACAACACATGCATACGCACATATAGATACACATACATACACACACATGCATACACACATATAGATACACATACATACACACATGCATACTCATATATATATATATATATATATATATATATATATATATGTGTGTGTGTGTATATATATATATATATATGTATGTATGTATATACTTATATATCTATATACATACACACACACACACACACACACACACACACACACACACACACATATATATATATATATATATATATATATATATATATATATATATATATATATATATATATGTATATATATATATATATATATATATATATATATATATATATATATATAGACACACACATATATATATATGTATATACATACACACACACATACATACATACACACACACACACTCTATATATATATATATATATATATATATATATATATATATATATATATATATATATATATATATATATATATATATATATATATATATACATATCCTAATTCAATAACCCTATTATAAATATTCTAATTCATAAATCCTATTTCAAAAATCCTAATTCAAAAACACTAATTTTGATATTAGGGTTTTAAAACCCCTAATTTAGAAACTCTAATTCAACCTTTTAGCCATATGATTGAAGTATATGTACACATTGCACCTATTCCTCCGACATCCTACTAGAGAGATGTCTCTCCACCCAACCCATGCCTCTATATATAGCTACTCGAATCAACGAGGATCATAATATATATAAAGAACATCATATAGATACACATACATGAATATAAAATGGAGTAGATACATTATGCATCACACATACATGCCGAAATACACACATAAATATATATACATGCATACATATTTACATGTACACATTTACACATAGACACATATACATATATACATGTACACATCACATATGTATGCCTACATGCACAAATGTATACTTATACATGGATACACAATTATAAACACTTCCATATATTACATGAATACATGAATATTTTACACAAATGCATTTGCATATACACACATATGCATATGCATATATACACATATGCATACTAACACATGTATACATATATCACACATATGCAAACACATACATATACATGAAATACATATATATACATACTAACACATGTATACATATTATACACATGAATACACACACATATGCATACATACATGATAAAAATTTGCTCCTCGAAGATAAAGCTATATATTAAATAATTAGGCATACCCCGGAGCTCCATGTTCTAACTTAAAAGAACATGATTTCATCTCTTTAGTAGGATTCATCGTTATTCAAGTTGAATAAAGAATCTATTATCTGATATCCATTCAGAAGCTTCAAGTTATTGATCGATAACTTGAGTAGAATTTACTTTCTAATTTGCTCATATGTGTTCATTATTGCCATCATTTTGGTAAGATATCAATATAGTCTGATCTTCATTATCCTTATTGATTTCATTTATTTCTTCTATGGTTAAATCTCCGTTCTCATGAGTCACATCATCTATTGATGGATTAATATCGATTTCTGGTAATTCCTCTTCCTCATCAGTAGAATCAGCATGTAGAGTATTATCCTCTTCATAAAAAAGATTAGTATCATTATCACGTATAATTATTCTAATTTCTCTTTCAGATGTTGATGTATCAGTATCTGATGGTGAATCATCAAGAGAACTTTCTTTGATCTCTCTAACAGTAAACTATTCAAACAATGACCTACCTCTAAGTTGAACATGAATGACTTTCCACCAAGGGTGAGCATCTGGGTTTTTATAAAAAAAATGTTTGTTCAATATGCCTAGGAAGAATATATGGTTCTTTAGTAGATCGCATTACCTTGTAAGAATCAATTGCCCAAAACCAAATGTGCAATTACTACCTTTATACTCAGCTCAAAACTAGTCAACATTCAAAATGACCTATCAAAACATATATAAACAAAAACCCATTAATAGGTGCTTAAAAAAATAACTAACTCTATCATAAAAAATATAAACTTTTTTCTACCTGTTTGAATGTACGAAATGAAATTTCGTAGATACCAACAACAGTTCCCACGTAACCAAGTTCACCATCTATAAGGTTCGTGTCTATTGAGCTACCACGTGATAGTTTCTTGAAAGAAGCAACAATACTAGAATCCTCTATTTTATGTAACGAATCAATGGCGTTGATTCTAATATGCTATCCAAAAGCACACATATTAGTGAAGATTCGATCCTGCAAAAGAAATTAAATTAGTAAATAGAAACTAATATACATATATGAGAAAAAAAATTATTAAAATAAAAATTACCTTTCGTTCACAACCTATCATTAAATCTCTCTGCTCATCTGAGATTTTATCACTATTTATGTTGGCACATTGCAAATGACTATATAGCCAATCCGTGAAAGAAGATATATTTTTAATCTCATTATTATCGAGATTACGTCTATATCTTTTGTTTCTTTGCCTTTTACTTCGGAGATTTTGAAGTTCCTATTCATACTCGCTAAGGAATGCTTGCATGCATTCGCTATTATATGCTACAAAAGTAGAAACATCATTTTTTTCTTGAAATGTAAATAAAAATGGAACTCCCTTACCTGATAATACCTCATCTATTATTTTTGAAGAAGACTCATTGGTCCATGCACGTGGAGCTTCTTCATGAACTCTTTCAAGGTACTCACTAACGTAATACATGCACTCTTTAAGCATCCAACCCTTTGCCATGGATCCTTCTGGTTTCGCTCTTTGTCGCACATAACCTTTTAATATTCCCATAAATTGCTTGACCCAAAACATCCATCGAGTATTGATAATACCTACAATCTCTATTTCATCTACAAGATGGACTAATAAATGAACCTAAACATCAAAAAATTAAGTAGGAAGTTCTTTCTCCATCAAACATATTAGCTCTTTGCATTCACGTTTCTTTTTTGTGGGATCAAGTTTTTGTCAATCTCTTTTGATGTAATCCACCTATACATATCATAAAAAAAATTATAAAGAAGTTAATTCAAAAATAAAAGATATCCAATATTCATAGATATTAAATATAAAAGTATCATAATTACCTTATAAGCGATCCAAGACGATAGATCACATCTCGTACTCCTTTTGTTGTACATCCATCAATAACCAAAGGTAAAATATGTTTCAAAAAGTTATGCTAGTCATGGGTCTTTAACCCAGATAAGCTCTTATCATCCACAGTAAACATGTTTTAGAAAGATGCTCCATATCCTATAGGAGTCCTAATCAATTGAATCTTATTGTTGATAGTCTGTATCTCTTTTGTTGTAAGTAGTTTCCTGTGAAGGTGTATCAAAAACTGGCTATAACTTTGATAATGCTTGGGTATGTACTTTTTCTATAAATTAATGTTATTATTTTATTTAAAAACCATATACAAAATCAAATTACTATTGATATACAAGAGTACTTGCTCGATGATGATGATGATAATTTTTCTCATAATGTTAATATACCTCGTACACATCATGGACTTGTTGTTCATCAATTACAAGTAGAGGTTTCTAGAAATGCTCTACCTCCTGGTTTAGAGACTGAAATGGCTGGAGATTATCCATTTCCAGCTCATGATCGTTCTCTAGTACGAACATATGATAGAAGAAGATATGGAGGATGGAGTAGAGGACCACTTCCTTTAGATGTAGAGGTTTTCAACTTTTGGGGTAATCGCTATATGATTGCTCCATCCACTATTACTAATGTTGGTCGTGGTCTCTTTACTGTAGAGGATTTGTATGTGCCTCCCAACTCTGAAGTCACTCTTATGTCATTTTGTGGTCCTATATATGGATGGGGAGATTGACATCGACTTGCACATTATGTTCAAAGCATGAGTACTTATGGAATATGCTTGAATGCAACATCCCTTACTAGTAGAAAGATTTCACATGCAGAAAATGAAAGATTATATATTGATGGAAGACCTTACATGCATGGAAATATAGCAGGTTTAATAAATAGTAGTTGAGGGTTACATAATAGTTCAAGGACTAATTGCACATTTGAGGAGCGTGAAAATAGCCATGAATCACCATACATGAGTAGAGATGTATCAAGATACATAGTTGTCAATGCTATTACTACATTACATGGTGGTGATGAACTATTAGTGAATTATGGATGGTGTAGACCTCCAAGAGCACCTTTTGGCTAGAGACAATGAAAATTTTATAATCATATTTAATAACTTAGATATTTAATTTTATGTTTAAAGTTTGCTTTTTATTCATTTATGGAATACTAATGAATTTTATTCATGTGTGTAGATTCCAATGTATGATGTTGATGATATTCCTCCACACCATTCACAATTGTCAGTAAGACCTCATTTATCAGAAGCTTCTATGAGGAGGCTATGCAAAATTGATCCTGTGGAATATGCAAGGTTGAAAGATCTATATTCAAAAGAAGATAAGTACAAGATTTGTGCTACAATGATGAAGATGATGGCATGGCAGATTTCATTGAGGATTGGTATCAAAATGACAGTGAGAGCATTGATACTTCTGAAAATGAGAAATATCTTCCACACAAATGTCTAAAGCATGTATATGAAGGAAGTCGTTTGACACAACTAAGTGCAAGCTTACTTATTCTCAATCGTCAAAATCGTTTTCGATGGAGTAATGTATCTGTTTCGACACTATTAAGGTATAATTTTCAAATTTTTTTTTTTCTCTCTCTCTCTCTATATATATATGCATAAATAAATATATATAAATACATGCATATATAAACATACACATAATATACATGAATGTATACACACATATAAACATACACACACATAAACACACATACACATGTTATGAGAGTAAGGTCAAATTATACATACCTGTATCGAATGATGTTTTGTCCATCTAGCCTTTAGAATTGTCCACCTAACCTTTAGAATCTTCTTGACACATATGTTTCTCCTATTTTAGTCGACATAATACATGTGTTGCTAACTCTTTTGCATCCAAATATTAAGTATCAATTAGCTATGAAGGTATTAAGTTGTTAGTAAAATGGGAGGACCAAATTTATCTATAAGATTTTGAAGGATGGAAAAATAATTTTAAAGGATGGGTGGAAAAAAAGCATCTATTCAATGCAGGTTTTTATTCTTACTTTAGCTAAGGTAAGAACAAGAACTTGCATTGAATGGACACTTTTTGTCCGCCCATCCTTTAAAACTATTCATGCATCTTTCAAAATCTTCACGATAAATTTGATCCTCCCAATTTACTAACGACTTAATACCTCCATAACTAACTGATGCTTTATATTTGTAAACAACTTAGCAAGATAGGTAACAGATTGACTATACAGGCAAATGATTCAATGGTCTAGATATGAAAATCTTCAAACCACAATATACAAAAAAATAAATAAAAATGAAATCAAATATACACATCTACACATGCATACATACATATACATAAATATACATACATATACATACATATACATACATACATACATACATATTCATACATATATACAAATACATTCATACATACACATGTATACACACATACATATACATATATGTATACACATACGCATACGTATGTATACATACATATACACCTATAAAACACATATACATATATATATACATATACACATACACATGTATACGCATGCACATGCATATACACATCCACATACACAACATTGACTAGGTGATGGTGCATGCTCAAAAGTATCATACTCTACCTCATGTTCAATACATTCCAATTGCGGTCTTCAATACGTGCCATAACAAGAGTTACACCAACATATAATACGCTCTTCATAGTAAAATTCATCATAATTCCTATCGGGGGACACATGTGAAGTCATTGCATGGGTAGGAGGTGGTGGAGTGCCCTCTCATTGATCAAAATCTGATTATAATTGTAGAGGAGGTACTGGGGTATCTACATTTAACAAGAGCAAAAAATATGCACTTCCACTACTTCACCTACTCAAAGGAAATCCTCCTTAGGGAAGTATACCCTTTAACATTCCTGTGAGCACGCAGATCACAATAACCGATTAGTAAATGTGGACACTCAGAGAGAAGATCAATGACAACGATAATAGTGAAGAACGAAACCACTCCTTAGTTCACACAGATGATTACAATATAGGCAAAAGAGTTGCTCCAAAGTTGATGCCCTAGGCTAACATGCCACTCCAAAACTAAACAACATCAATACAAGAGATTCATCCAATCCATACAATGAACACAACTGGATGCAGACTAGCACTCATCAAAACAAAGCATGAAGACTTGCCCTAGGGGAAAGAGCATGAAAATACCACTGACTCGCACTGAATGACAAACCAAGCCACTCTCTTCACACTATAGTGCTATTAGCCTTCCACTGGGAAGCCCACGCTCTGTATCCTCACCATAGAGTGACTTCCTACAGTAGGCTTATAGCCAAAGAGTGCAAAGAGAGGACCCTTGTACGTATGTAGGTATATATCAAATGAACACAAGTCCATTGCTTTTATAGGCTCCAATAGGCCAAGAGGGCCTTGCCGATTCCTCACGTCCACTGATCATGCACCGATTGATTGCCCAAAATTGGAGGGATAGATCAAATATGCCACCAATTTTGAATTGGATCCTCAAAAATAGGCAGTTGTCATGAATGGTTGGTGGCAACAATCATTTCTCTACTTTCACTTTTACCATCGACACTATTGCATGCAAGCTGAGATCCTCATTTTGTGCCGCCCGTGATATTGTACTGCCCCTCAAAGTAGCTGGATAAGCTTGAAATGAATAAAAAAAATCCCAGTGGAAGTGTATAAAGAGCAGCAACCATATTGAAAGAATAATGAATCATAAACAACGCAAGAAGTCAAAAAAGACAGCACGCCTTTCTACTTCAACAGAACCTCAGATTTCAAAGCAGCTTAGTCTCTGGCATAAATTTGAAGAACCACTAAAAGCTTTTAGCAACGCCATAAGATTCTCTCCACATATTTGCATGCTTCCTGGCATCATTTTCTCTAGAACATCATACGGTGTGTGATAAAAGTAACCTTCAAGTAGGAGTATAATATCAAGTCTCGGAATACCACAATAATCTTCACAAAACATACGATAATCTGTGTCTCTTGGAATATGCAAGAAAATATCCTGTGCCATCGTATTCACCATTGGATAAAGAGCTGCCTTTGTATATACTTTCACAAGCCCTGGTCTGTCTCATAATCCCAACTAGGAGCAAATAATGCAGCTGACACACCAGCATTTCTTATCTCAATAAGACCCAAGTTGCTTTGATATCCACCTCCTCCATATGTTCCTCTTCGAAAAACATCAATGCCCATGTACACATCATATTGTCTTGCATGACTAGCCATTTCCGCAGACTTCTTTGGGTAATCTCCCAAATAACTTTCATGCATGAGCTCTGTAAGCAGCCTTAGAAATTCGAGCAGATTACCCACGTTACATTTTTTTCCACATTGTTTTCAATGTTAATAAGCCATCCATCGAACCTAAGAACCTCTGCAAGGTTTTGTGAGATGAGAGGCATACAACTAAACGAACTCTTTCGACTCTAGTAGCTTCTTGCAGAGGACTTTCCCAGCATTCCATTCTGTGATGGATGTACCCAGAACCTGAACACCATGCCAATGAGCTGCATTGGTCCAACATGGAGGAGGAAGTGTGACCAAGGAGTGTGAGAAGTAAACAAAATTTCAATGAGATGCCAAGGCCAAATGGAATAAGCACCACCATTAGAGCTATCTTGCGGCCACTTGTCGTCCTGATAGCCACTTTTCATATCATGGCATACTAAAAGGCAAGGCCTCATTTGGCTACGCAGATGGATGCGTTCCTCCATAGGAAGAGGCACACTAGCTTTATTAAAGAGAAAGTGACATGACTCCAAGGAGCTTCTCAGATTTTCCAGCTCTTCCAATGTCCTCATCAGATATGATTTTGGCAATGCAGGAGGCAAGGACGGACTTTCCATAGTTGTATGTCTACTTCCGCAGGAAGCATTGCCTGAATCTCACCCTAGAGGGAGTGAGAGGGAGGGGATAGGAGGGGTCGGCGGGGAAGGGGCTACGTGAGGGGAGAGAGAGAGAGAGAGAGAGAGAGAGAGAGAGAGAGAGAGAGAGAGAGAGAGAGAGAGAGAGAGAGAGAGAGAGAGAGAGAGAGAGAGAGAGAGAGAGAGAGAGAGAGAGAGAGAGAGAGAGAGAGAGAGAGAGAGAGAGAGAGAGAGAGAGAGAGAGAGAGAGAGAGAGAGAGAGAGAGAGAGAGAGAGAGAGAGAGAGAGAGAGAGAGAGAGAGAGAGAGAGAGAGAGAGAGAGAGAGAGAGAGAGAGAGAGAGAGAGAGA
>CM035413.1:141096472-141101472 GCA_020310875.1 Ceratopteris richardii
AGTATCCACATTATACCCAGTAGTTTTCCCTGAGTTGAATCCTTCTTCCAAATGTAGTTGCAGTTGGCTATTGGTGTTTGTTGAAATCCACAGTTTGTTTTTCCCCCAATCTTGCAAAGCTTTTGCTTGCCTTAGCAAAGGTCGCCTGAGGAGTAATGGGTAAGAAGTCTCTTGTGGAAGTGCAATAACAACAAAATCTAGAACAAAGTGACAACCTTGTACTATCATTAGTACCTTTTCAATAATGCCAGCTGATGGAACTCGATGTTGATCTACTAGGGTAACTGTGAATGGTGCCATCTTGGTGGGGTTCAAATTCAGTTTCTTCATTGTGAAATCTGGCATCAAATTGATACCAGAGCCTCCATCTATGATCACACCTGTGAGAGCTTCATCCTTTATACAAACAGATAACCTTGGTAGTGTGCCAGGGGTGTAGGGGGAAAATCAACCATGAAACCATCTATACTAGGTGTTTGGATCAAGTGAGCACAGTGTATAATCTTTAATAGGTCACTCATTATTTTTGAATCCACCTTTATGCGTTCGTACAGACTAACCTTGTGATGAATACCTTTCAAGATCTGTTCAATGTTTACCTCATGAGTGTCTTCTTGCAAACTTGTTGGTTGGTCCCTTAGAGAAGTAGCCATCCTTTCATGAGCTCCTTCAATTTCTGCTTGGCCCTTCCTTCCAGCCTTCTTTTCCTCCTCTTTATCCTGGAGTCCTTCTTGTTCCTCTCTACGGGTTGCTGCCACTTGTCTAGCTCTGGTCATCATGGGCATTGAAGAAGATGAAACAACATAAGGCTGAGTGGTCATGCCTTCCACTTGTGGGGAGAGTGCAATCATATGAATTGGAGCGGGGCGGCTTCTTGGGCAGTCTTTGGTATAGTGATCCTTGGCCTCTGGACAATGTTGACAAGGAGGTGCATCTTCTGGAAGGGAACACCTATTTTGCATATGGCCATACTCACCACAATGATAACACATCAATGGCCTATTATATCTAGGCTTTGTCATACGATTTTCCTCTCTATTAGGTGCATTTGAAGTACTAGCATAATATGAATCCAAAGCTTGAGGGTTACCTCGCTTCTGTGTACCCTTGAGGTAGTAACAGTCTCTAGCTTCATGACCATCCTTTCAACAAAATTGATAGCTTACCTTGTTAGGACAATTAGCATTGGAATCTCCATTGTTGTTACATATTGTACACCAAATCTGCCTTCTTATATCCTGAGTGGTCCGCAAATCTTTTAACTCACGGCAAAGTTAGGCTACTTCATCATCAGTACGATGCAGTGGTGGCAAGACCTTCTCTTCTTGTTGATTTTGTTGCATTCTCAATGCCTCTAGTTCCTTCCTCAGTTGCCGAATAGGGTCTAGTTCTACAACATAATTCGGTTATGTATCCCCTTCAAAATGTTGCCTAGCTTCTTCATTGTGTGATGCTGCTGCAACAAAATCATTGAGGGTTGCATCCAATCTAAGAGACTCACGTAACTTCTGTTGAGATGACCTGGGCAAAGCTTTTTCTATCCATTTTTTAACCTAGAAATCACCTGGAGCATGTGGAAGACGTGAAACAAGTGCTTTTGTCCTAGTGTGAAGTTCATGGAAGGATTCACGTGATCTTAGCCTTAGATTCTTGAGCTCATCTAGAGCTCTTTCCGAGGAGTCACTAGGACAAAATGTCTGTGAGAATGCCGTCTTCAGAGCCTCCCATGTAGCAAAATGGCCATCTGCATATTGATTGTACCATTTGTCAGCAAGGCCTTCCAATGTGGATGGGAACCGTACTAGCATTGCATCCTTTCTATTTTGCAGACCTCTTCCATGGCATAAGGAGATGAACCTCCTCACATGATCATCAGCATCCTCATAAGCTTGATATTGAGTCTGGAGAGTAAATGAGAGAGATCCTCCATTTGCACTAGTGTTTCTTCTGACGTATCTGAGGAGAAGTCTAATGTTCTCCTATGCTTCTCCTTTGACAGTGGTGTCACACCAAATCAATAGATAAATTCAAGGAGCTTGATATTGAGTCTGGAGAGTAAATGAGAGAGATCCTCCATTTGCACTAGTGTTTCTTCTGACGTATCTGAGGAGAAGTCTAATGTTCTCCTATGCTTGATATTGAGTCTGGAGAGTAAATGAGAGAGCTTGATATTGAGTCTGGAGAGTAAATGAGAGAGATCCTCCATTTGCACTAGTGTTTCTTCTGACGTATCTGAGGAGAAGTCTAATGTTCTCCTATGCTTCTCCTTTGACAGTGGTGTCACACCAAATCAATAGATAAATTCAAGGAGGGTAGAGGGGAGCTAGGTTTAGTAGTCGAAGATATAGCTAACTTGTTAAGGTTCCTTCGTACACGAAGAGGCTCCTTATCTGCTCGTGTATAGATCATGTACCTACTTGCAAATGCAATAGGGCAAAAATACTGAAAAAAAGGTTTACTTACTATCCTCAAGGCCTCTCACAGAAATGCAAGTGTCCCACCATGCGTGCCAAACTGTAGAGGAGGTACTGGGGTATCTACTTTTAACAAGAGCAGAAAATATGCACTCCGAGTACTTCACCTACTCAAGGGAGGTCCTCCTTAGGGAAGTATACACTTTAACATTTCTGTGAGCAAGCACATCACAATAATCGCAAGTAAACATGGACACTCAAAGAGAAGATCAATGACAATGACAATGACAATAGTGAAGAACAAAACCACTCCTTAGTTCACACAGATGATTAGAATATAGGCAAAAGAGTTTCTCCAAAGTTGATGACTTGGGCTAACATGCCACTCCAAAACTAAACAGCATGAATACAAGAGATTCATCCAATCTGTACAATGAACACAACTGGATGCAGACTGGCACTGATCAATACAAAGCATGGAGACTTGCTCTAGGGGAAAGAGCATAATACCACTGACTCGCACTGAATGACAAAACCAAGCCACTCTCTTCACACTATAGTGCTATTAGCCTTCCACTAGGAAGCCCACGCTCTGTATCCTCACCACAGAGTGACTTCCTATAGTAGGCTTATAGCCACAAAGTGCAAAGAGAGGACCCCTGTACGTATGTAGGTATATATCAAATGAACACAAGTCCATTGCTTTTATAGGCTCCAATAGGCCAAGAGCACCTTGCCGATTCCTCAAGTCCACTGATATTGCACCGATTGATTGCCCAAAAATGGAGGGGTAGATCAAATATGCCACCAGTCTTGAATTGGATCCTCAAAAATAGGCAGCCGCCATGAATGGTTGGTGGCAATAGTTATTTCTCTACTTTCACTTTTACCATTGACACTATTGCATGCAAGCTGAGATCCTCATTTTGTGCCACCCGTGATATTGTACTACCCCTCAAAGTAGTTGGCTAAGCTTGAAATGAATAAAAAAAATCCCAGTGGAAGTGTATAAAGAGCAACAACTATATTGAAAGAATAATGAATCATAAACAGCCCAAGAAGTCAAAAAAGACAGCACGCCTTTCTACTTCAACAGAACCTCAGATTTCAAAGCAGCTCGGTCTCTGGCATAAATTTGAAGAACCACTAAAAGCTTTTAGCAACACCATAAGATTCTCTCAACATACATGCTTCTTGGCATCATTTTCTCTGGAACATCATATGGTGTGTGATAAAAGTAATCTTCAAGTAGGAGTATAATATCAAATCTCGAAATACCACCATAATCTTCAGAAAACATACGATAATCTGTATCTCTTGGAATATGCGAGAAAATATCATGTGCTATCATCTTCGCCATTGGATAAAGAGCTGCCTTTGTATATACTTCGACAGGCCCTGGTCTGTCTCATAATCCCAATGTGAAAAATTCTTCAACATTACTCTTTGTGGGCACATAAGACAAACTAGTCTCTCCAATAGAGTCTATCACCTTTACATAATGATAATGCACCTCAATGTGCAAATCAAGTTGTACCCTTAGGAGCATATGAAGCACTTCACTTGTTGACCCTCGGAGAATCATAAAGCAAGGAGCCAAGCATGAGAACTAATAATAAAAATTTTAACTTTAATCTTACTCATATCTCCCAACGAATCACCTATCACACTTAGGTGTGGTGAATCCTATTTTTTGGGAAAAGAGCACCCTAATGTTTAGCAATTTCTTTTTCCAACTCATATAAACACACCATGTAATTCAAATTATTGAGACCCCATGTGTGTTATCACTTGGAATTTGGAAAACCTTAGTGGGCAACTTGCTTAAAAAACACCCTACTTGCTTGGGTTTTTTCTTTTCACTTTAGGTAGCCATAGATCACACTCTGTTTTGACTGTCAAGGAGCTAGATAGCTCTGAGTGTAGAGCAGAGTTTCCTTTCCATATATAATGCATTTATTGTAATCTTTGGATTTTTGGAAGCTTATATAGCCTTATAAACTTGGCTCAAATCTCATGTCTTAACTCTGCATATTATGAGAGAAATCATGTCTAGAGATAACAATGGTCTCTATGTGTATGTCTAATGAAGGCACTAAGTAGCTTGTCTTTGAAACACTTGTTCTTAGAGTAGAATCAAGTATCTAAAGTGATATGAATTGCATTAGTAAGGCCTCTTAGTGTAGTTTAAGGGACCAAAAGAAAATAAACTCATAGAACCATGGATTTGAGTAAAAAGCAAGTATCTTTGATTCTAGTCTAGCTCACTCTAAAGAAACTTAGAGAACCATGGATTTGAGTAAAAGAGAGGTATCTTTGAGTATATATGTGAAGTCATTCAAGCTGAAATCTACATAGGGCAGTTGAGCATTCTCCCATTTAGCTCATGGAATACTTTCATAATTTATCTCACATGGATATGGTTATGTGAACATGCGCTTGTAAATCTCCAAACATAAAATCCATGTACTTATCTTGATCAAATTGTAAAAGACTGAAAGTGAAAGGATTCTTGTCGAAAGAGGAAGTTGATTAACATGTCGTTTTACAAAGGGAAGTGCTAGTGCATCCCTTGAATCCCATCTG
>CM035413.1:141106472-141139376 GCA_020310875.1 Ceratopteris richardii
CATACACACATGCATACACATACACACATAGACACATACACACACATAGACACATACACACACATAAACACATACACACTCATAGACACATACACACACACACACACACACATCCACACACATTTACACACACATATACACATGCACACAGACACATATATATAGATACACACATATATACACACATAGACACACACACATACACACATAGACACACACACATAGACACACACACATAGACATACACACACATATACACACACACATGGACACACACACTTACACACACACACACATCCACACACATTGACACACACATACACATGCATACAGACACATATATATATAGATACACACACATACACACATACACACACATACATGCATATGCAGACATAATGCACATGCATATTCATACATACGTGCTTACATGCATACACACACATACACACATACACATACACATACACATACACATACACACATACACACACACACATACACACACATACACACATACACACACATATATGCATACACAGACATAGAGAGACATACACACACATACACATACATGCATACATATGCATACATAATGCATATGCCTATGCATACATACATACTTACATGTATACACACACATATTCATACATATGCATACATAATGCACATGCATATGCATAGATACATGCATATGCATACACACACATACACACATATGCACACATAGACACATACACACACACACACACATATGCATACATAATGCACATGCATAGATACATGCATACACATACACACACATAGACACATACACGCACATAGACACATACACTGAGATAGACACATACACATACGCATACATACACACACATATACACACAGATTTACACACACATACACATGCATACACACACATACACACATAGACACACACACATACACACACATACACACACACATACACACATAGACATATACACACATAATGCATATGCATATGCATACATACATAATTACATGCATACACACACATACACACACATACACACACATACACACACATGCATACATATGCATACACACATACACACATAGAGAGACATACACACACATACACACGCGTGCATACGTATGCATACATAATGCACATGCATATGCATACATACATGCTTACATGCATACACACACATACACACACATACATATACACACATAGACACACACACACACGTAAAGAGAGACACACACACATACACACATATATGCATACACATGCATGTAAGAGACATACACACACATACACACACATACACATACATGCATACATATGCATACATAATGCATATGCATATGCATACATACATACTTACATGCATACACAGACATACACACATATACACACACATATGCATACATATGCATACTTAATGCACATGCATATGCATAGATATATGCTTACATGCATACATATACACACATAGACACATACACACACATAGATACATACACACACATGGACACATACACACATATACACATACACACACATATACACATACACACACATATACATATAGATTTACACACAAACGTAGACACACACACCCATACATACACAGACACACTTACACATACATACACACAGACATACACACATAGAAACACACACACACACTTACACACATAGACACACGCACATACACACATACAAACTTACGCACACAGAGATATACACACACATACACACATACACACATACACACATACACACATACACACATACACACATACAAACTTACGCACAGAGAGATACACACACACATATATAAACAAACACATACACACATAGACACATACATACTTACACACACACATACACACATCCACACACATTAACACACACTCATACACATGCATATAGACATATATATACAAATACACACATATATACACACATAGACACACACATATACACAAACATACACACATACACACATACACACTTACACAGACACATACACATATCCACACACATTCACACACATACATACACATGCATAGACACATGTATATAGATACACACGCACACACATAGACACGCACACATACACACACATGGACACATACACACATATATATGCATAGATAGACACATAGAGACATACACACATAGAGACATAGATAGACACATAGATACACACACACACACATAGACACGCACACATACACACACATGGACACATACACACATATATATGCATAGATAGACACATAGAGACATACACACATATATATGCATACACACACATAGAGACAAATGCACACACACATACACATGCATGCATACATATGCATACATAATGCATATGCATATGCATACATACATACTTACATGCATACACACACATGCATACATTTGTATACATAATGCACATTCATATGCATACATACATGCTTACATGCATACGCACGCTCACATATACACCTACATACACATATACACACATACATACATACACGTATATATATTGATTTCCAACCCATTTTGTTTTATATGTACCAGTATTATGGATCCTAGTAGAGAGAGAAAGGTGAAACTCATTCTTATAAAAAGTCTTATGAGAGCAAGAGTTCTGCTTGATACTCTAAGGATCATCATGCATGAGTACTCAAAGATGCTTGATGATGAGTTGGATTATACGATTTAGATGCTTACCCAACGATCAGAGGAGGGGTCTTCTACGGCTCCACATGCAGGAAGACAACTATCTGCTCATAGGTATGTTTTTTTTCATAAAATTTTTAAGGATATTATAACACATATTTTTATTTATTTTTATCAATCTATTTTCAAGACACCTATACCACCTCCAGATCATGATAGAGAGAAGAGGGGCCTATGAGGACATGCATAGGCACCTTAGGGCTAGAGTGCGATATAGAGCAAGAGGGGAACATTGTGTACATAGGGAATGGATTGGAGTTCAAGAGAAGAATGCGAGCATTATGCGACTCTTACCTGCACCTTGTCCACTTACAATGGAAGTAAGTATATATTTTACATATAAATTGAAATAAATATCTTATGTTTTATTTACATGATTTTTTTTATTTTTGTAGTGAGCATGCTGAGAGGGATAAAAAGTAGGTACTAAGTTCACTTGAGACAGAGTTTGGGACAGGATGGTCACATAAGTGGTGTCTAAAAGAGATGCATGTGCATGTGCATGTGTATGTGTGTGTATATGTATGTGCATGTGCATGTGTAAGTATATATGAGTATGTGCATGTGCATATGTATGTGTGTATATGTGTAAGTGTATGTGTATATGTGTGTATGTGCATGTATATGTGTATATGTATGTATGTGCATGTATGTGTGCATGTGTATATTTGTGTGTACGTATGTGCATATATGTGTATGTGTGTGTATATATACATATGTGCATATGTATGTGTATGTGTATAAACATATACAAATGTATGTATATGCATGTGTATATGTATGAAACATGCATGTGCATGTGGACGCATTTCCATTTGCATCCATGTGCATGCAAGTGGATGTGCATATACATGTATTGAAGTATATATTAATGTATGCGTATATATATATGCAATAATGCATGCATGCAAGTCTTTTTATGTGGTTATAGAAATGTTTGTGCATATGCATGTGTATGTGAGTGTACGTGTAAGTGTATGTGCACATGTATGTGTGTGTATATATGTGTGTGTATGTGCATGTGTATATGTGTATATGTGTGAATGTGCATCTTCATCATGTATAAGTGTGAAAGTGCATATCAATAAGTGTGAGTATGCTAACTAATGAAAATAACACAATTCAAATGATATACAAAGAATGGAAATTGTACTTACAATAGTTAGCCATACTTTTTGCTTGGTTAGCTTCTTGAATAACCTACAATAGAGAGAGAGAGAGACAGAGAGAGAATACAAAGAGAGAAAGAGGTATAAAGAGGAAAACAGAGATAGAGAGAGACAATAAGATAGAGATACAACAAAACAACAATTTTGCATATACTTGTTTCAGCTCGTAAGCGTAGCACAATTGCGAACATTGGAGAGCTCTTCGATCAGATGCCTAAACATGCTGATCGAAGAGGCTTCAACATTTTAATTTTTTTCATCAATAGACCATCGTGTAAGCAATGGTAAGGTGTCGTAAAATGCACTGGAATTGGCATCGCATAAGTGACGTTGTTAGCATTGCTTATGCGACGCTTTTTTAAATCCTCGCTTTAGCGATGCTCAATGCAAGCATCACACATCCTGTCATGCGACACGTCGAAAAAAACATCGTTTAGCTCATCGTTTAATTGATGGTCCGTGCTCGACGCTTCTTGCGATGCTTTTTGCAATTTTATAGCGACCAAATTGTGTTGCCTTAACCATCACTATGTGCCTGTATTCCTTCTAGTGATGATAATGCACCTCAATGTGCTTTTTTCCAATATGTAACACATGTTTCCTTGCAATGACCAATGGGCTTTGACTATTAGTAAAGATACTAGTAGGGGAAGACTTAACATCATCCAAATCAACCAAAAGGGTATCTCTCCCACACACAGTCAACAATTGTTCTAAACATTGCCTATGTGGATCCCTACAACTAGAGGTTTCCTTAATAGGTTGCTTCTTGCTCATCCTAGATATGCATGAGCTACCAAACATGAAGCAATACCCACTAGTGGAAACATGAGTATCATAAAATCCATCCTAATCTAAGTGAGAAAAAGAATGTAAATATGGTGGTAATGAGCACCCCTTGGATAGAACAATCCAATTAGAGGGGTACCATACAAGTAGTGAAAGATGTAGTTAACCACCTGCCAATTCTTGATACCTCAATAATTCATATACTTGCTCGTTTGTGAGACAACAAAGTAAATATTAAGGTGTGTTGTGGGTAATTAAGCAATCATCGAACAACTTGATGATAGAGAAAAACATCTGATGCATGTTGAACATCATGAAAACTCAACCTTAAACCTATTTCCATGAGAAAGGGAATAGGTTTGAATTTTTCAAGTCTAAAATCCTGCAATAATGTGTCAATATATTTAATTAATTTAGGGATGATCTTTTTCTTTCTTATTTTTTAGCCCTAGCTTCAATCAGATCGTTTTTCCTACTCTTGTTTCAAGCCTTTTACATAGTCAATCATGAAGCTTTAGAAACTGATACATTACTCTAAGAGTCTACTACTTTTTATTCCTTTGCATTTATACTTAACAATCATCCAAAGTTTTTTTCCCTTTCGTTTTGCCTATGTATTAAAGAAGTATGCATTTAAAGGTTGTAAACTATTGAGCAACCCAATGGAATTCAATACGAAATTGACCTCAATTTAGGGTAATGAAGTTCAACATGTAGTTTTATTTGGGTCTATAGTGTGCTCTTTGAAATATGCCACTTTCACAAGGCGAGGGCTAGCATATATAGTTGGTGTGATATCTCAATTCATCCACACACCAAGAGACCCTAACTTATTTTTAGCTAAGAGAGTACTCATATATTTCAAATGATCTTTGAACAAAGGTCTTATATACACTTTGAAGATGATTTGTAGATGAAAGCATATGCAAATGCTTATTGGGCTTGATTCAAAGAGGATAGGCATATAAATGGATATGCACTGATTGTAGGCAATGCTCACTCTCCAATTGTTTTCGAAGGTAAGCAACAGGAGCCTCATTCCTAGCCTGGTACAATGTGGTAAGTGTATCCCATGCATCCTTAGGTATTTTGCAAGAGCGAATGTGAGGAATAATGGCATGTTTGATAGACAAAGCTATCAATGCATGTGCCTGAGCATCTTGGCCATCCCAACAAATTTTCTTAAACAGTAGCATGAATAGGAATCTGCAGAATATCACCATCTTTGACACCATCTGTATCAGCTTTAGTACCTGTATTTGTAGTACCTGTATTCGCAGGTGTAATAGGAGATTTTTCAGCACCCTACACAATATTACATAGTGCTTTTGCGACCAATACATGATGCATCATATAAGCCCACAATGGATAATTTGTACCATCCAACTTATCCTCAATAGCCAACATACAGAATATATCACTGCTTTGAGCCATGGCCATTGACTAAAATACCTTGATGCAAAAAATGATTGTATCTAAAAAAGCTGAAGAGAACTACCCAAACGAATTCTACTAGAACTGTAGCAGACTTTGAGCTGCTTATATTGGTGAACCAAAATTGGCATATATCTTTGGCACAAATAGAAAAAATAGCTTGCATAAGCACTTTGATACTACGTTTGAAGGTTGAAAGAAGCTCAAATCCTGATTTTGACACCACAAAATGAAGCTGTTTTGATCTCCTAATCACCCTGAGTATGCGTACCAAATTTCATGTGATTTTGAGACTCTCACCGGAGGAGTGTTGACGATGACCTAGATGAAGTAGGGACCTGCTCTAATACCAGTTGTTGGAGCTAGAGGTATGCGGAAGCACGTGAACAACATAAGGAGAAGAAGAAGCTCGGAGCACAACGCAGAATACTGAATGCATTAGCACTAGAATGTACACAAGATAGTAGCCCATTAGGGCAAGAGGCATATATACAAGTCGCAGAAAAAAACCTCCTTAAGAGGGGAAAAAGTGCCCCGGTAGTCCTAGACTGTTCACACACATCACTACCTAAATATATGAACAAGCCTATTCGTATTAGAAAAAATCATGAATTTAGAGTTGAGAGAAAAAAATCCAAGTCAATAATAGGTCAATTGTACATGATTTGATCTATCAATAAATTCTCATTCAACCAATGTTGGCTTGGTTGAACCATCCCAAAATATGGTATTTTAAAACACCAATAAATCCATTTAAATTTAACTGTATAAAAAATCTATCATAATATGAATTTAGAGCTTGAAAAAAATACAGTTTAATATAAACAACAGTTCTACACAATCTGATCTATAATTCATATTTATTTGTATGTATTATGACATTTAAAGATGCCAATAAGTTGATTTAAATTTGATTGTATAAAATACCAACCACATGAATTTAGAGGTTGGAAAAGTAATTGTATTTAGCAGTAACTTAATTATATGCAATCTGGCATACTTGTAATTGTTAACTTGGGTGAGCGATATGAAAAATATAATTGTTATGGTGTCTAAAACCATGAATAAATTGTTCCAATATAATTTTATAGTAAATCCATCATAATACTTTAGAGCTTTGAAAATAAATCCAATATAATAGTAACTCAAATAGATGCAATTTAATCTACCAATAACTGCTCACTTGGTTGAACAATCCCAAAAATATGTGGTGTTTAAAGACACTAATAAAATTGAATACATGATCTTAAAATATTTTAAAATCATTGATAGCATTTCTTAATATATTGTTCAAGTACAAAATATGTTTCTCTATCAAAAGTTGTTTGATTTACAATTGTATTGCATGTGTACGAATGCATATTCTCTGTGCAAATACATCCATAAAGACAAGGAACCATTGTTTCGGACACAATGTTTTCCAACTCCTTCGATCATTTCCTCCATAGCTTTGGTAGAACCACGTAAGGGCCTTGCATATTCGAAATTACATGATACATTGTATCATAAAAAATAATGGTATTATTTCCATCTAAATCAGGAAAAAATTTTCGAATTGTGTCCAAGTTTTTATGATGCACAAACTTATATCCAATGCGGATATGCGTTTTTGGGCATGCACCGTGACCTACTATAACATGAAACTTTGATGATGTTTTGGAAAACATAATGCAGATGTTCTTTGTGCTCTCGACAATATTTTTGTGGTCCAAATCCACACTTCAAAAAGATCCATACAAAAATCCAAGAAACATACTGCATCCTTGCAAACATAATGTGCAATTCTTGGGTTCTCTTTGACCAAATTCATATGGGTTTGCAAAGATTCAAGTAAAAGATCACCCCTTTCCTTATCAATTGTCTTGAGACAAATTCCATTCATTTCTAGAATTAATACCCTTCTTTCATCTCTTGAGAATGAATAAAATCTTTGCTTTCTTGATGAAGATTCATATATGTGTGAAGACCAGTAAGACATCAATGCCAACCTTGTGTTTTCTTTGTAATTGAAAGGAATATAAGCATTGTGTTCCACAAAGCAAAAAAGAGAAAGGCGATTAGATTTATATAAAAACCAATTAAATTGTTGATACATTCCATATTAATCCATTTCTATATTAATTCATAACTACAAACTAGTTGGAGACATTTTTAATTAACCCGTTATTATTTCTCTCAATATTCAAAACTTAAAACATTGAATTAAAATAAATGATACATAGGAAAATATATGACATGATTTATATGCATGATTTTATATTTATGGGGGTTCCAATTTCCATGATATAGCTTTATAGTTGTTATTTCATTCAATATTATCAAAAGGAGATTAAGCCCCGAAAAAACTTTATCTTTAATATATATATATATATATATATATATATATATACATATATATATATATATATATATATATATATATATATATATATATATATATATATATATATATATATATATATATATACTTACATGCATACAGACACATATGCATACATAATGCACATGCATACACATACACACACATAGACACACACACATACACACACATATACACAGAGATTTACACACATACACATGCATACACACACATACACACATACACACATACACACACACACACATACCCACACACACATACCCACACACACATACACACATAGACACATACACACATAATGCATATGCATATGAATACATACATACTTAAATGCATACACACACATACACACACATATGCATACATATGCATACATAATGCACATGCATATGCATACATACATGCATACACATACACATATAGACACATACACACACATAGACACATACACACACATAAACACATACACACTCATAGACACATACATACTTACAAACACACATCCACACACATTTACACACACACATACACATGCACACAAACACATATATATAGATACACACATAGACACACACACACATACACACATAGACACAGACACACATACACATACACTACAACATACCAAGGGTATACCGATGTTCGGCATACCGGCGCTCCGTGTCGGCGTCAGTATGACCCTCGGAATATTTTGGAAAACCGCTTAGCCTCGGAACAACTACGTCGGTATGAGCATTGATAAGTTACTAGAAATTACCGATGCTCATATCGATGCTCATATCGATGCTCATATCAATGGTGGATTTTAACCGGGCCCGAGAGCAAAGATTCAACATTTCGGCGTTTTGAACTTAGATCTTCTACTGTCGACTTTGTGCATGCGAACAACATATCTCTGTTTGTCACTCTTTCTCTTTCTCTCTCTCTCTCCTTCCCTCTCTCTCTCCCCCTCCCTCTCTCTCTCTAAGCGTACCTCTATCTTTCTAGATATGAAGTTTTGGTAACTATATCGCACATACTTTAGCACTCTTTTTTCTTTATTTATGTTTTTTCTTTTCTAATATCTTCTCTCTTTAATTTTGTACGAGATTTTGGGATCAAGTCTTTGGAAATTCGACGAAGGACAACTTCAAGTGGATTTTGACAAACACGATTCAAACAATTACATCGATGTAAGTGATTGTTTTGTTTTCGATTGACATAGAGAGACAGAGAGAGAGGGAGGGAGAGAGAGAGAGAGAGAGAGAGAGAGAGAGAGAGAGAGAGAGAGAGAGAGAGAGAGAGAGAGAGAGAGAGAGAGAGAGAGAGAGAGAGAGAGAGAGAGAGAGAGAGAGAGAGAGAGACAGAGAGAGAGAGAGATACATATACATACACACTCACATATGTATACACACACACATGCATATCCATACACACATACACACATGCATATGCATACACACATACATGCATATGCATACACACATACACAATGCATGCACACATACACAATGCATATGCATACACACATGCATATGCATACACACATACACAATGCATATGCATACACACATGCATATGCATACACACATGCATATGCATACACACATGCATATGCATACACAGATGCATATGCATACACAGATGCATATGCATACACACATGCATATGCATACACACATACACAATGCATATGCATACACATGCATATGCATACACACATGCATATGCATACACACATGCATATGCATACACACATGCATATGCATACACACATGCATATGCATACACACATACATGCATATGCATACACACATACATGCATATGCATACACACATGCATATGCATACACATGCATATGCATACACATGCATATGCATACACACATACACAATGCATATGCATACACACATGCATATGCATGCACACATACACAATGCATATGCATACACACATACACAATGCATATGCATACACACAATGCATATACATACACAATGCATACACACATACACAATGCATATGCATACACACATACACAATGCATATGCGTACACACTGTGCATATGCATACACAATGCATATGCATACACAATGCATATGCATACACACATGCATATGCATACGCACATGCATATGCATACACACATGCATATGCATACACACATGCATATGCATACACACATACACAATGCATACACACATACACAATGCATATGCACACACACATGCATATGCATACACACATACATGCATATGCATACACACATACACAATACATATGCATACACACATGCATATGCATACACACATGCATATGCATACACACATACATATGCGTACATACATGCATATGCATACACACATACACAATGCATACACACATACACAATGCATATGCATACACACATGCATATGCATGCACACATACATGCATATGCATGCACACATACATGCATATGCATGCACACATACATGCATATGCATGCACACATACATGCATATGCATACACACATGCATATGCATACACATGCATATGCATACACACATACACAATGCATATGCATACACACATGCATATGCATACATGCATACACACAATGCATATGCATACACACATGTATATGCATACACACATGTATATGCATACACACATGTATATGCATACACACATGCATATGCAAAGACACATGCCTATGCATACACACAATCCATATGCATACACACATGCATATGCATACACACATACACAATGCATACACACATACACAATGCATACACACGATGCATATGCATACACACCATGCATATGCATACACACATGCACATGCATACACACATGCACATGCATACACACATGCACATGCATACACACATGCACATGTATACACACATGCATATGCATACAAACATGCATATGCATACACATGCATATGCATATACATACACATGCATATGCATAGACATGCATATGCATATGCATACACATGAATATGCATATGCATACAGTTGCATATGCATACACACATGCATATGCATACACACATGCATATGCATACACACATGCATATGCATACACACATGCATATGCATACACACATGCATATGCATACACACATGCATATGCATACACACAATGCATATGCATACACATGCATATGCATATGCATAAACACATGCATATGCATACACACATGCATATGCATACACACATGCATATGCATACACACATGCATATGCATACACACATGCATATGCATACACACATGCATACACACATACACAATGCATACACACATACACAATGCATATGCACACACACAATGCATATGCATACACACATGCATATGCATACAAACATGCATATGCATACAAACATGCATATGCATACACATGCATATGCATATGCATACACATGCATATGCATACACGTGCATATGCATACACATGCATATGTATATGCATACATATGCATATGCATACACACATGCATATGCATACACACATACACATGCATATGCATACAAACATGCATATGCATACACACATGCATATGCATACACACAATGCATATGCATACACATGCATATGCATACACATGCATATGCATATGCATATGCATACACATGCATATGGATATGCATACACATGCATATGCATATGCATACACAGGCATATGCATACACACATGCATATGCATACACACATGTATATACATACAAACATGCATATGCATACACAATGCATATGCATACAAACATGCATATGCATACACACATGCATATGCATACACACATTGGATCATATGGGATCTTCACATTGGATCAGATGGGATCTCCACGTACACCTTGGGTAGCACATGACCATGACGACTCTAAAATATATCACATACGTAATGGAGCGCCAGTCCTGGATGTAGTCAAGAAGTCAATGCATTAGCGCATTCGACAACTTTTCTCCATAGAGGTTGGACATTCTCTAATGTGAAAATGGAACGAATAGGATAGGGATTCCAAAAACTATATCGCACAATCGATATATGAAGAGTACTGGCCAGCACTTGGGAATCCTATTGTGAGTTCAAAATGGATTCAGCATACCGCACGCGAGGTGATGTCTCCTCGATGGTTGGAAGCTCGCGATGCTTTTAGAGCAGGCTTACTGAAGAAGGATGAGCCGCAACATACTCCTCATCGATATCGTCAACGGAGAGATGCAGCGGCCACATGTTTGGATATGGTTGGAATGTCGCTTTTAGGTAGCGGCAGATACGAGAGTATGCACTACCAATGTGTAAGTATCATGTTAATTATTGAATTTGTTTGTGTTCAGCACATCATGTATGTTCATCTAACATTTTGCATATTTATTATAGGAGTATCTAGTGGGTCGTCCTCCGACTCGAACCGAAGAATCTTATGGGTATCGTCATGGATTGGCTGCACTATTTCAACACTTAGAGGGACGCGGTGCAATCATTTCATGGGAGAGTCTATGATTAGGTAAACTTATAGCTTGGTTTCGTATTTTTATTTGTTGTTTATAAACGTCATGTCAATTTGTCTCATTTTACACATGCTTTGTTGCAGGTGCAAATGTTTTGATCCCCTTATGTATATGTATGGTAGTGCTTTGCCACAATTTTGTATTACACTCCTATGTGGCAATGATATACCATAATTTTGTATTCGATTCCTATATGGAAGTGCTTTGTCACATTGCCATAATTTGTATTACACTCCTATGTGGCAATGATTTACCATAATTTTGTTTCGATTCCTATATGGAAGTGCTTTGTCACACTCTTGTACATCCTTCATTTATGGAATATACAACTTTTTGTACATGATTCATGGTTCATTTTTTCTCATATAAAATCATGTTATGGTTGCCATTAGAGTACATAACACATGTACTCGGTTTAGAGTTGGGCAGAGTGTATTGTCTTTTGCTAAACAACATCATGCTGTAGCAAAAGACAACACACTCTGCCCAAAAACATTTGTGCAGATATGGTCGTCGGTACGCCCAGTAGAGTCATCGGTATGGGCATCGGTACACCCAGTAGAGTCGTCGGTATGGGCATCGGTATGAGCATCGGTATTACCAACGATTATACCTACGCATATACCGATGCCCACCGACGCCCATACCGGCGTTATGTTTCCGACGCCCATATTGACCGCGACATGGACGTCGTGGAAAAATTATGCTCGTTCATTTTCCTCGATAGCAGCCTTCGTATACCCTCGATATTTTGTAGTGATACACACACACATAGACACACACACTTACACACACATTCATACACATTTACACACACACATACACATGTATACAGACACCTATATATAGATAGACACACATACACACATACACACATACACACATACACACATACACACATACACACATACACACATACACACACATACATGCATATGCATACATAATGCACATGCATAAGCATACATAATGCACATGCATATGCATACATAATGCACATGCATATGCATACATACATGCTTACATGCATACACACACATACACACATACACACACATACACACATACACATATGCATACACACATAGACACACACACATATACACACACACACATACACACACATATATGCATACACACACATAGAGAGACATACACACACATACACATACATGCATACATAATGCATATGCATATGCATACATACATAGTTACATGTATACACACACATATGCATACATATGCATACATAATGCACATGCATATGCGTACATACATGCATACACATACACACACATAGACACATACACACACATAGACACATATACACACATATGCATACATATGCATACATAATGCACATGCATAGATACATGCATACACATACACACACATAGACACATACATACACATAGACACATACACATACATATACACAGATTTACACACACATACACAAACATGCATACATATGCATACACACATACACACGTAGAGAGACAAACACACACATACACACACATGCATACATATGCATACATAATGCACATGCATATGCATACATACATGCTTACATGCATACACACACATACACACATACATATACACACACAGACACACACACACACACGTAGAGAGAGACACACACACATACACACATATATATGCATACACACGCACGTAAGAGACATACACGCACATACACATACATGCATACATATGCATACATATGCATACATAATGCATATGCATATGCATACATACTGTAGAGGAGGTACTGGGGTATCTACTTTTATCAGGAGCATGCAGCATGCACTTCCAGTACTTCGCCTACTCAAGGGATGTTATCCTTAGGGAAATATACCCTTTAACACTTCTATGAGCAGGTAGATAACAATAATTGCACAATATTGTAAATACTCAGAAAGAAGATTACAGACAAATGACAATAGTGAAGGCTGAAACCACTCCTTAGTTCGAACAGGTGATTACAATATAAGTAAAAGGAATGCTCTAAAAGTTGATACTCTGTAATCAATATAAGCAAAAGGAATGCTCTAAAAGTTGGTACTCTAGGCTAACGTGCCATTCCAGATTAGAATCAATACAAGAGATCCATCCCATACATACAGTGAACACTACTAAATGCAGACTAGCACTCAGCAGTACAAAGGTATAAAGACTTGCTCTAAGGAAAAGAGCACGAAATTACCATTGATTCACATTGAATGACAAAACCAAGCCACTTTCTTCACACTATAGTGCTATTTGCCCTCCACTGGGAAGTCCACGCTCTGTATCCTCACCACAGAGTGACTTCCTACAGTACGCTTGTGGCCATAGAGTGCAAAGAGAGGACCCAAAGAGATGCCGGAATAAGCCCCGTACATATATCTGTATCTATGAGTACAAGTCCATTGCGTTTATAGGCTCCAATAGGCCAAGAGGTCCTTGCCGATTTCCCACGTTCATTGAATATGCACCGATTGATTGCCCCAAAATTGGAGGGGTAGATCAAATATGGTATTGGCCTCCAGTTTTGAATTAGATCCTAAAAAATAGGCAATCGTCACGAATGGTTGGCGGCAACAATCATTTATCTACTTACACTTTTACCACTTCCACTTTTACGCTCACTTTTGCATGCAAGCTGAGATCCTCATTTACATGCCGCCCGTGATATTTGAAGGACTCTTAGAAGCACATCCTTCACATAATTCTTGTAGTAGCTTTTGACCCTTACATATTGAGTGGGAGCGATGGTGGGTGGTGTGGGTGAAGGGATGGTGGGACGGTGGAATGGAAGAACGGTGGGATGGAGGGTTGATTCTAACTCCACCAATCAAAGAGCCCAATGAATTCCCTAATTAGAAGAGTCATCTTCTACATACTAGGAAAGCATCAACGTAACAACATCAGAAGATCAAGAACTTTTGCCAAAGCATGTATGATATGAAAGGCATGATCAGAGAGCTAATTTATGTCCTTGGTCATCTTATGTCTTTGGTCATCTGTATAGTAGACTCGAATCAAAACTTGGTTTAAACACCTGAGGAGCCAAATGAATTGTCTTGGGAGAGCCATCCTCTACATATTAAACTTCAATAAGCATGGAAAATATGAGTGTGGAGGAGGCAGAGGTGGAGGGGATGGAGGAGGAGGGGATGGAAGAGGAGATGGAGAAGGTGGAGGTGGAGGGGGAGATGGTGATGGAGGTGCTGGAGATGGAGGAGGGGAAGAAGGTGGTGGAGGTGGTTGTGGGGCTCAGGGGGGGAAATATGACGGGATGGAGTGTTGAGATATCAAGCTCAACATGTGATGATCCAAGATGACACGTATCAGTTTTTCGTTTCTCTAACATGTATAGTGGTCATGCCGGTATATGTCAGGGATACTTCATTGAGCTTTATTAGATTTATCTACTGAGAGTGATGGCACATTTGTTTCTTGCCAGCTCACTCATTCGCGGACATTAGGTTTTTCCTTATGTACTGGTTTTTATATATTGCACTGGTTGTATTCTTGTTTTTAGGTCATTCTTGTACATTCCTTTTATGTAATAGAAGAAGAAGAAGATCATTCTTCCTTGCCTCAATCTATGTGTGTGCTTCTCCTTGAGAGTGAGAGTGTGTGTGTGAGCTCTCTTCCTTATCTCCTTCCTCGTGACATAGTATCAGAGCCAGCGTGGCTGTAGAGAGCTCGTGGAGAAGGCGACGGTGAGGACTACGCGGCAAGGCAACCAGGGATTACAAGTCAAGTTCAATGCTGATGGATTATATGTAGAAGAGTACAAGCAGGATGGACGATTGGTTGCCAAAGGAAACAAAGTGGGTAGGATGTTCACCTTAAATGTGAAGATTCCTGAAATGAATGCAGCCATGTTTGCAAAAGGTGCAGGAGTTATTGCAGATATAGAGATATGGCACAAACTGATTGGACATGCAAACTTGCAAAGGCTGAAAATGATGCAGTCAAAGGAGACTGTCCATGGACTACCAAATTTCAAATTTGCAGAAATGCAAAAGGTATGTGCAACATGTCAATTTGGTAAATAGTCAAGAGCATCATTTCCACATGACAAGCATGTTAGTGAGAATGTACTAGAAGTAGTACATACAGATGTTTGGGGTCTAGCAAAGACCACATTTATGGGTGGTTGCAGGTTTTATGTTACCTTCATTGATGATCATAGACGCAAAGTATGGGTATATTTCATGAAAGAGAAGAGCGAGGTGTTCACCCACTTCGAGAATTTTAAAGCTATGGTGGAAAAGCAGACAGGAAAGTACATTCAAACATTAAGATCTGATGGAGGAGGTGAATACATGTCAAATGAGTTCAGCAGTTTTCTAAAAAATCATGGAATTTGGTGTCAGTTTTCATGCAGGTACACACCACAACAGAATGGTGTTTTTGAACGCAAAAATAGACATATTGCAGAAATAGCAAGAGCCTTGATGGCTGAAAAGAATATGCCTCATTGTTATTGGGTAGAAGCTGTGCATACTGCTGTATACATCATGAACAGAACTCCGACTGCTGTTGTATATCAAGTTACACCTGAAGAGAAGTTTACAGATAAAAAGCCAAACTTATCACATCTGAAAGTTTTTGGCTGTATTGCATATGTACATGTTCTAGATGAGTTGAGGACGAAGCTTGATCCGAAAGCAGAAAAATGTGTATTCATTGGATATTCCCTTGAGCAAAAAGGGTACAAATGTTATAACCCACTCACACGAAAAATGAAGGTGAGCAGAGATGTGGTATTTGATGAAATGTCAAGCTTCTATGCAGATGCCAAAGAAGGACTGAGTCTTGAACCAAATGACAAAGAAAATGCTGAAAAATCAAGTGCAGAATCTCAGGTTTTGAGTGGACCAGATGCATCACCAAGCAATAGTTCCAACTCAAATCCATGGAGTGGAAGATTACGTGGGAATTTCAATCCAGCAAATTCATCAAATACATCCAAGAAAGGTAAAGAAAAGCTTTCTGTTGGTCATAAAACATGTGCAGGTTTTGAAGACGTTGATGGAGATTCAAGCGGTTCAGAAAAGAGTCTTGATGAGGAACTTGGATTGCCCTCTGTGAAGACTCCAAGAGTAAGAAGGGCACATGCAGATGATACAAGAAGAAGTGACCCAGGACCAAGAAGATCTGGGAGGATGCGTAATTCAGTGCAACGATTGACATATGATAGTTACATGGCTTGCCATTGTCCCTACATCACAAAGGTAATACAAGATGTTGAACCTTCTTGTTTTGAAGATGCAATTGGTAATGCAGATTGGGAAAAAGCTATGGATGAGGAGATGGCTGCACTTTATGGAAATGATACATGGAAGCTGGTTCCATTGCCGCAAGGAAAGAAATCCATAGGCTGCAAATGGGTTTACAAGGTAAAGCATAATGCTGATGGTAGCATAAGCAGGTATAAAGCACGATTGGTAGCTAAAGGTTATGCACAGACATATGGCATTGATTATGAGGAAACATTCAGCCCTATAGCTAAAATGTCTACTTTGAGAACACTTGTTGCATTAGCTACAGCAAAAGGATGGACTTTGCATCAGATGGATGTGAAGAATGCTTTCCTACATGGTGAGTTACAGGAAGAAGTATATATGGACCAGCCACAAGGATATGAAGATTCAAAGCATCCAGAATATGTTTGCAGGTTGCAAAAGGCTTTGTATGGGCTGAAGCAAGCCCCTCGTGCATGGCATGCAAGGATTACTGATTACTTAACCAGCATTGGGTTCTCTATGTGTGATGTAGATCACTCACTATATGCAAGGAAGGCTGATGATGGCATCACTATTGTGGCTATTTATGTTGATGACCTGATTGTAGGTGGTGATGATGAACAAAGCATCAAAGAGGTAAAGAAACTTCTTATGCAGGAATTCGACATGAAAGATCTTGGTGTGTTGCACTATTTCTTGGGCATTGAGTTTATACATACAGAAACAGGTATATGGATGTCGCAAAGGCAATATGCCTTGAATATGCTGCAAAAGTATGGTATGGCTGATTGTAAGCCAATTTCTATGCCATTAGATCAGAATTTGAAATTGGATACTACATCACGTGAAACATTAGAAAATGCTACTATGTACAGGAAAATTGTGGGAAGTCTTATATATCTCACAATTACAAGGCGTGATCTAAGTTATACTGTTGGACTTGAAAGTTAGTTTATGCAGGTTCCCAAGAAGCCACATTTGGATGCTCTGAGGCGCACTCTACGTTATGTGAGTGCTACTTTGGATTATGCATTGTTTTATGAAGCTGGTGTAGATTTGCAGGTTCATGGATACACCGATGCAGATTGGGCTGGTAGTACTCCAGATAGAAGATCTACTAGTGGCTTTCTTTTCTCACTTGGAGGTGCAGCTATTACATGGAGCAGTAAGAAGCAACCCACTATTGCTTTGTCGAGTACAAAGGCTGAGTATAGAGGTGCTGCAATGGCAGCATGTGAGGCATCATGGCTGGAGATGTTACTTGCAGATTTAGGTGTGGAAGTGCAAAAGCCTATCACTATCTATTGTGATAATCTTAACAGCCTACAGTTAGCATGGAACCCTGTTTTCCATGCTAGAACAAAGCATATAGAGGTACATTATCACTTCATCAGAGAGAAGGTATTAATAGGTGATATTGATCTTGTTTATGTCAGAACAGATGAGCAGGTTGCTGATATTTTCACCAAAGCACTTGGAGCTGAGAAGTTGAAGAAGTTTCGGAAGATGCTTGGATTACAAGATATGGCGTTGAGCTTGAGGGGGAGTGTTGAGATATCAAGCTCAACATGTGATGATCCAGGATGACACATGTAGTACCCCTTCTTTTTCCCTTTCTCTCTTTGCGGCATGTGAGCAGTGGGCCCCAAGCACAGAGGTTAGAACCCACCGACACTCTGAGCATGAAGTCTGAAGAAGATAGAAGAGAAAGAGATTGAGAGGAGCGCTCTCAGATGCCTTGGGCTGCGGCTTCAGGGAGTGTTCCATTCCATTTCATGGACATATTTGTGCTCCGGGCAGTTGTTGCTTTCACTTTCATTGCCACCTCAGTTGATTTCTTCTTCTTCTTCTTCTCTCTCTCTCTCTCTCTCTCTCTCTCTCTCTCTCTCTCTCTCCCCCCGCCAAGCACCCACCCTTCCCCCCCGCCCACCCCCCGCCCACCCTTCCCCCCGCCCACCCGCCCACTCTCCACCCTCCCCCGCCCACCCGCCCACCCGCCCACCCGCCCACCCGCCCACCCACCCACCCGCCCACACCGCCCACCCGCCCACCCTTTCCCCCCCGCCCACCCGCCCACCCTCCCCCCCGCCCACCCGCCCACCCGCCCACCCCCCCGCCCACCCGCCCACCCGCCCACCCGCCCACCCGCCCACCCGCCCACCCGCCACCCTCCCCCCCCGCCCACCCGCCCTCCCGCCCACCCCCCGCCCACCCACCCACCCGTCCACCCTTCCCCCCCGCCCACCCGCCCACCCTCCCCCCCCGCCCACCCGCCCACCTGCCCACCCGCCCACCCCACCCGCCCACCCCCCCCGCCCACCCACCCACCCTTTCCCCCCCCGCCCACCCGCCCACCCTCCCCCCTGCCCACCCGCCCACCGCACCCGCCCACCCGCCCACCCGCCCACCCCACCCGCCCACCCCCCCGCCCACCCGCCCACCCGCCACCCTCCCCCCCGCCCACCCGCCCTCCCGCCCACCCCCCCGCCCACCCACCCACCCGCCCACCCTTCCCCCCCCCGCCCACCCGCCCACCCACCCGCCCACCCGCCCACCCGCCCACCCGCCCACCCCGCCCACCCGCCCACCCGCCCACCCGCCCACCCGCCACCCTCCCCCCCGCCCACCCGCCCTCCCGCCCACCCCCCCGCCCACCCACCCACCCGCCCACCCTTCCCCCCCCCCCCCCCCCCCCCCGCCCACCCGCCCACCCTCCCCCCCGCCCACCCGCCCACCCGCCCACCCCCCGCCCACCCCCATCGCGCCACCCCCGCAGCCCACCCCCGCCCCCTCCCCCTCACACTCTTACCCCCACACATGCACATAGCCCCACACACACACACACACATGCAACACACACATACACACGTGCGCACACTCACTCATACATGCACACATATGCACATTCACATACACACACATCTATACATATACACCTACACCCACGCACACACACACCGGCACATACACACTCCTACACACACACACACCCACATATACACACACCCCCTCGCACACCCACACACATTCAGAAGATCTCACACGGACTCAAATGGTCGGAATCGAAGGGAGGTAATTTGTGACCAGTGGCGAAGAGCTCCTCTCAAGATGAAGATGGTCTCAAACAGGTTGGCATATCGAATGCAGCCAAATATAGACGTCCAAATGCCTGAGGCAGGTGGCAGGAAACCAACCCTGTAGCAAGCAAAATTCGTGCCACATTAAACTCTTGGGATGGGAAGCTAGGGTCATCGGCAGTTGATGAGTGGACAAGGCACTTCGTTTGAATTCCCCAGGATTAAATCAGTGAGGAAACAAAACAACATAAAATGAGAATCTCGGATGACAAGTGAAAAGGTAAAAGTGAATTGTTAAAAATGAAGTGGAAAAAAAAAAAAAGAAATTTTTGCCACCAACCATTCACGGCGGCTACCTATTTTGGTGGATCTAATTCAAATCAAAGGAATAATTGACCTACCCCTCCAATTTTGGGCATTTAACCGGCGTGACTAGTGGACGTGAGGAGTTGGCAATGCTCTCTTGGCCTATTGGGGCTTATAAAAACAAGGGATTTGTGCTATTTGGGGGTACGTAGTTTTTTTTAGTACACTTTTAGAGATTCATTTGTTCAGATACGCGTAAGTGCAGAAGACCTCTCTTGCACTTGTGGTTACAAGCCTATTGTAGGAGCTACTCTGTAGTGTGGATACAGAGGGTAGGCTTCTCAGTGGAGGGCTATGAGCACTATAGTGTAAGAGAGTGGCTTGGATTTTTTTTCTCTTCTGGTGGCATGTTAGCCCTAAGCTTGCACACTTGAGCATCACTCTGCCCAACCTTGTAATCATCAGATTCGAATCAAGAAATATATGGTCCTCTGTAGTCATTTGTTGATTAATATTTCTAGAGTATGTACAATTCCTCTGTCTGCTCACAGAAATGTTAAAGGGTATGCTTCCCTAAAGAGAACCCCCCTTGAGTAGGCGACGTACTGGATGTGTTTAATCTTTATTCTCTACTTTTGATAAAAGTGGATACCCCAGTACCTCCTCTACAGTTTGGCACGTAGGGTGGGACCTTTGCATTTCTGTGAGAGGTATTTTTGCCCTATTACATTTGCAAGTAGGTACATGACCCATACACGGGCAGATAAGGAGTCTCTTCGTGTTCGGAGGAGCCTTAACAAGTTAGCCATAACCTCGACTAGTGAGTCTACCTCTCCTCTGCCCTCCCTAAATTTATCTATTGATTTGGGTGCGACACCATTGTCAAAAGAGGGTTATAGGAGAACTCTAGACTTCTCCTCAGATACGTGAGAAGAAACACCAGTACAAATGGAGGATCTCTCTCATTTACTCTCCAGATTAAACATCAAATTCCCTACCTTCAAGGGACATGCTTATGAGGATGCTGATGATCATGTGAGGAGATTCATCTCTTTATGCCGTGGACGAGGTCTGCAGAATAGAGAGGATGCAATGCTGGCACTCTTTCCATCCACATTGGAGGGTCTTGCAGATAAGTGGTATAGTCAATATGCTGATGGCTATTTCACTACGTGGGAGGCTCTGAAGGCGGCGTTCTCACAGACAATCCGACCAAGTGATTCCTCAGAAAGAGCTCTAGATCAGCTAGAGAACTTGAAGCTAAGACCAGGTGAATCCTTTCATGAACTTCACACTAGAACAAAAGTACTTGTTGCACGTCTACCACATGCTCCAGGTGACTTTTTGGTTAAAAAATGGATAGAAAAAGCCCTGCCCAGGTCATCTCAGCAGAAGCTTCGTGAGTCTCTTAGATTGGATGCGACCCTCAATGATTGTGTTGCAGCGGCATCACGCATTGAAGAAGCAAGGCAACATTTTGAAGGGGATACACACTCATGTATGCTGCAGACCTGGATCCTGTTGAGCAACTGAGGAAGGAACTGGAAGCATTGAAAATGCAACAAAATCAACAAGAAGAGAAGGTCTTGCCGCCACTATGCGTCGCACTGATGATGAAGTAGCCCAACTTCGCCGAGAGTTAGAAGATTTGAAGACCACTCAGGATATAAGGAGACAAATTTGGTGTACAATCTGTAACAACAATGGACATTCCAATGCTAATTGCCCTATTAAGGTAAGCTGTCAATTTTGTGGAAAGGATGGTCATGAAGCCAGAGATTGCTACTACCTCAAGGGTACACAGCAGAGAGGTAACCCTCAAAATTTGGATTCATATTATGCTAGTACTTCAAATACATCTAATAGGGAGGAGAATCGGCCTGCAAAGCCTAGATACAATAGACCTTTGATGTGCTATCGTTGTGGTGAGTATGGCCACATGCAAAATCGGTGTTCTCTTCCAGAAGATGCGCCTCCTTGTCAACATTGTCCAGAGGCCAAGGATCATTATACCAAAGATTGCCCAAGAGGTCGTCCTGCTCCAATCCACATGATTGCAGTCTCTCCACATGAAGAAGTAAAAAACACTCAGACTTATGCTGTTTCATCCTCTACAAAGCCCATAATGACTAGAGCTAGGCAAGCAGTTGTAACCCAGAGAGATGAACAACTAGGATTTTTGGATAAAGAGGAGGAAAAGAAGTCTGGATGGGAGGATCAAGTAGAAATTGAAGGAGCTTATGATAAGATGACTACTTCTCTAAAGGGCCAACCAACAAGTCTGCAAGAAAACACTCACGAGGTAAACATTGAACAGATCTTGAAAGGTATTCATCACAAGGTTAGTCTATATGAACTTATAAAGATGGATTCAAAAATAAGGAGTGACTTATTGAAGATTATACACTCTGCTCACTTGGTCCAATCACCTAGCATAGATGGATTCATGGTTGATTTTCCCCCTGCACCCTTAGCAGATTATCAAAGCTCGAGATTATCTGTTTGTATAAAGGATGAAGCTCTCACAGATGTGATCATAGATGGAGGCTCTAGTATCAATTTGATGCCAGATTTTACAATGAAGAAACTGAAATTGAACCCCACCAAAATGGCACCATTTACAGTTACATTAGCAGATCAACATCGGGTTGCGCCTCTTGGCATTATTGAAAAAGTACGGATGATAGTACAGGGTTGTCACTTTGTGTTGGTTTTTGTTGTTATTGTACTTCCACAGGAGACTTCTTACCCTCTACTCTTGGGGAGACCTTGGCTGAGACAAGCAAAAGCTTTGCAAGATTGGGGGAAGAACAAACTATGGATTTCAACAAGCACCAACAGCCAACTGCAACTACATTTGGAAGAAGGATTAGACTCAGGAAAAACCACTGGATATACTGTGGATACTCAGGTTATGCCCTCTCTACCCCAAGAAGATGATACATTGTTAAATTGGATGATGGGAAGTGCAGAGTGTTGCACAGTGGAGATCAATGAAATTGAGGAAGAAGTTGCAGATAAGGGCAATGAAGACCACAAGGTGTTGGAGAATGAGCAATTACAGGAAAATGCAAGCTTTGAAGAGGCAACCCATATAAAAGAATCAGTAGAAGGTTATGAACTTAAAAACAGAGAAGACCTTCCTTTTGCAGATATACCTCAAGGATGGATGGAAGAACATGTTGCAGAATATAAATTAAAATCCACTCCTGCATATAGTGGAGATGATTTCTCAAGCAAGACTAGTCTTGAAACATTGGTTCAAGAAGTAAATTTAGGGGATGAAGAGAACCCTCAAGTAGTCCATTTGGCATCCTAGTTGTGGCATTATCCTCCTTTGCTACAGAAGGTAACTTCCTTGCTTTTTACTTACAAAAGTGTCTTCGCATGGTCCTACAAAGATCTAACAGGAATACCAGAAGAGCTTGGGTTACATCGGATACCCTTAGTTGAGGGAGCTGCGCCTGTAAGAAGTAGGCCATATCGACTCAATCCAAAGTATGCAGAGGCGGTAAAAGTAGAGATTACAAAACTAGAAGAAGCGGGTATAATTGTGCCAGTAGAACATTCAAGGTGGCTTTCTTCTATGGTTATTGTGCCCAAGAAAAATAGTGGAAAAATAAGGGTATGTGTTGATTTCCGTGCTTTGAATAAAGTGACTATTCAAGATGGATTTCCTCAGCCCTTCACAGAGCAAGTACTTGAAGAGGTAGCTGGTCACACTTTGTATAGTTTCTTAGATGGTTTTAGTGGCTACAATCAGATAGTGATCCATCCCGATGATAGGGACAAAACAGCCTTTGTTACTCCCTGGGGCACTTATGTCTATACTCGCATGGCTTTTGGTTTGAAGAATGCACCAGCTTCATTTAACAGAACGATGTATCTGATATTGGGAAAATGGTTAACAACTTTTCTGCGCATTTTCATGGATGACTTTTCAGTATTCTCAGGTACAGATAAAAGAGCAGCAGTTCAAGATTTCCATGACCATTTGGAAAATCTAAAAGAAATTTTTGAGCAATGTCTTAAAACAGGTTTGAAATTGAATCCTGATAAATGTCACTTTTTGGTCACCAAGGGTACTCTTCTTGGTCACATAGTATGTGCGGAAGGTATAACTATTGACCCTGCAAAGGTTACAGCTATCCTTTCCATGCCAATTCCCCAAAGCCCAAAGGAAGTGCAAAGTTTCTTGGGCCATGCAGGGTATCACAGAAGATTCATTAGGATGTATTCGGAAATTGCTAAGCCCTTGTCAAGGCTTACCAGCAAAAAGATCCCTTTCTCATGGAGTGCTGAAGCTGACAAAGCATTTTGTGAACTAAAGTTGAGGCTATGTACTGCTCCACTTTTAAGTGTTCCTAATTGGTCATTGGAATTTCATGTTCATACAGATGCTAGTCTTCATGCTGTTGGTGCAGTTCTAGCTCAACCATCCTCTCACAAAGTGGATAGACCTATCTCTTATGCAAGCAGACTACTCAACCAAGCTGAAAGAAATTACAGTACAACGGAAAGAGAAGGTTTGGCTATCGTATTTGCTCTTCAGAAGTTCCGACATTATCTCCTTGGTGTACATTTCATTGTTATTTCTGATCATCAACCCTTGAAGTATTTGATAAACAAGCCTAGAGTAGTTGGAAGGATTTGGAGATGGTTACTCCTATTTCAAGAATTTAATTTTGATATTCATATTAAGCCACGAAAAGAGCACTACATGGCAGATCAAGTGTCCAGGACTGCAATGAGTGAAAAGGCAACAGGTATTAATGATGAACTGGTGGATAGCAATCTTTTTCTGGTAGCAATTCGGACTCGTTGGTATGATGAAATTCTCCATGTTATTACTACTGGAAAGATCCGAGAAAATTTGACACCTGTAGAAAAAAGAAGGTTGCTTTTGAAAACCAAGGCATATTCTATAATAAATGGAAATCTATATAAATACTGTCAGGATGATATATTGAGAAGATGTGTCTATCCAGAGGAGGTAAATCTTCTGCTAGAGGCTGCACACAGTGAAGGACATCTAAAGGGGGAAGAATTGGCTCATAGAATCATCCACAAGGGTCTATGGTGGCCTCATATTTTCAAGGATGCAATCAAGTTTGCTAAAGAATGCCACATCTGCCAGAGGTGTGCTCCCACGCCAACCAGATTGAATTTCCAACCATTAGTCATATCTACAGGATGGCTCCCATTTGAACGATGGGGTCTTGATTTCATAGGACCAATTAGTCCAACTGGTCAACCTGGAGGTAAAAAGTATATTTTGATGGCCACATGTTATGCCTCTAAATGGATAGAAGCTAAAGCTATTGTGGACTGCACGGCCTTAACAGTAGCTAGATTTATGTATAAACGTATTTTCTCAAGATTCGGTTGCCCACTGGAAATTACTAGTGATAGGGGCACACATTTTGTAAATCAATTGCTCCAATTTATATTTGACAGGTACAAAATATTCCATAAAAAATCTTGTGCCTACTACCCTAGGGAAAATGGCCAAGCCGAGAGTTCCAATAAGATTTTGATTGGATTGCTTCGCAAATTACCTTTCGATCATCAAAGCGCCTGGCCGCTAGCACTGATCGGTGCAATTTGGGCTTTCAGAACCACGAAGAGGGGAACCACGGGCGAGACTCCATTTCGACTAGTATATGGAAAAGAGGCATTGGCCCCATTTGAGTTCATTATCAGGAAGGAATTAGGAATCAGAGCCATTGGAATTGAACCCCCCATTCAGAGATTGGTGGCATTAGAAGAGTACAGAGAAGGGGCAATGCAGAAACTTCAGGTAACACAAGAAGGGCCCAAGAGACTGCACGACAGGTATCTGAGGTCCAATGAAGTTCAGGAAGGGTCCATGGTTTTAGCACATCAAGTACTAACAATTTCAACTAAATTGGCACCTAAATGGGTGGGACCATATAAGGTTATCAAAGTATTGCCACATGGCACAGTGCATCTGGAAGATCTGTAGGGTAAAAGGATTCCCCTGGTTAACATCTCCAGGGTGAAGAAGTATCTGAATTAGGACAAAATGGAAGCACTCCACCCATTGTACATACCATGTTTCTTTTCAGTAATTGCAGTTCAACTAGATCTCATTGGAATAAGCAAAACAAGGGAAAAATTGCACTAGGGACGGTGCAAAAGCTTGGTGTGGGGGTCTGTAGTACCCCTTCTTTTTCCCTTTCTCTCTTTGTGGCATGTGAGCAGTGGGCCCCAAGCACAGAGGTCAGAACCCACCGGCTCTCTGAGCATGAAGTCTGAAGAAGATAGAAGAGAAAGAGATTGAGAAGAGCGCTCTCAGATGCCTTGGGCTGCGCCTTCAGGGAGTGTTCCATTCCATTTCATGGACATATTTGTGCTCCGGGCAGTTGTTGCTTTCACTTTCATTGCCACCTCAGTTGATTTCTTCTTCTTCTTCTTCTTCTCTCTCTCTCTCTATCTCTCTCTCTCTCTCTCTCTCTCTCTCTCTCTCTCTCTCTCTCTCTCTCTCTCTCTCTCTCTCTCTCTCTCTCCCCCCCGCCCAGCGCCCACCCTTCCCCCCCCGCCCACCCCCCGCCCACCCTTCCCCCCGCCCACCCGCCCACTCGCCACCCTCCCCCCCGCCCACCCGCCCACCCGCCTACCTGCCCACCCGCCCACCCGCCCACCCGCCCACCCTTTCCCCCCCGCCCACCCGCCCACCCTCCCCCCCGCCCACCCGCCCACCCTCCCCCCCGCCCACCCGCCCACCCACCCACCCGCCCACCCGCCCACCCGCCACCCTCCCCCCCGCCCACCCGCCCTCCCGCCCACCCCCCCGCCCACCCACCCACCCGCCCACCCTTCCCCCCCGCCCATCCGCCCACCCTCCCCCCTGCCCACCCTCCCCCCTGCCCACCCGCCCACCCGCCCACCCCACCCGCCCACCCGCCCACCCCCCCGCCCACCCACCCACCCACCCACCCTTCCCCCCCCCGCCCACCCGCCCACCCTCCCCCCCGCCCACCCGCCCACCCCACCCGCCCACCCCCCCGCCCACCCGCCCACCCGCCCACCTGCCACCCTCCCCCCCACCCACCCGCCCTCCCGCCCACCCCCCCGCCCACCCACCCACCCGCCCACCCACCCACCCGCCCACCCTTCCCCCCCGCCCACCCGCCCACCCGCCCACCCCCCCGCCCACCCGCCCACCCGCCACCCTCCCCCCCGCCCACCCGCCCTCCCGCCCACCCCCCCGCCCACCCACCCACCCGCCCACCCTTCCCCCCCCGCCCACCCGCCCACCCTCCCCCCCGCCCACCTGCCCACCCCACCCGCCCACCCCCCGCCCACCCCCCTCGCAGCCCACCCCCGCCCCCTCCCCCTCACACTCTCACCCCCACACATGCACATAGCCCCACACACACACACACATGCAACACACACATACACACATGCGCACACTCACTCATACATGCACACATATGCACATTCACATACACACACATCTATACATATACACCTACACCCACGCACACACACACCGGCACATACACTCCTACACACACACACACACCCACATATACACACACGCCCTCGCACACCCACACACATTCAGAAGATCTCACATGGACTCAGATGGTCGGAATCGAAGGGAGGTAATTTGTGACCAGTGGCGAAAAGTCCTCTCAAGATGAAGATGTTCTCAAACAGGTTGGCATATCGAATGCAGCCAAATATAGACGTCCAAATGCCTGAGGCAGGTGGCAGGAAACCAACCCTGTAGCAAGCAAAAGTCGTGCCACATTAAACTCTTGGGATGGTAAGCTAGGGTCATCGGCAGTTGATGAGTGGACAAGGCACTTCGTTTGAATTCCCCAGGATTAAATCAGTGAGGAAAAAAAACAACATAAAATGAGAATCTCGGATGACAAGTGAAAAGGTAAAAGTGAATTGTTAAAAATGAAGTGGAAAAAAAAAAAAGAAATTTTTGCCACCAACCATTCACGGTGGCTACCTATTTTGGTGGATCTAATTCAAATCAAAGGAATAATTGACCTACCCCTCCAATTTTGGGCATTTAACCGGCATGACCAGTGGACGTGAGGAGTTGGCAATGCTCTCTTGGCCTATTGGGGCTTATAAAAACAAGGGATTTGTGCTATTTGGGGGTACGCAGTTTTTTTTAGTACACTTTTAGAGATTCATTGGTTCAGATACGCGTAAGTGCAGAAGACCTCTCTTGCACTTGTGGTTTCAAGCATATTGTAGGAGCTTCTCTGTAGTGTGGATACAGAGGGTAGGCTTCTCAGTGGAGGGCTATGAGCACTATAGTGTAAGAGAGTGGCTTGGATTTTTTTTCTCTTCTGGTGGCATGTTAGCCCTAAGCTTGCACACTTGAGCATCACTTTGCCCAACCTTGTAATCATCAGATTCGAATCAAGAAATATATGGTCCTCTGTAGTCATTTGTTGATTAATATTTCTAGAGTATGTACAATTCCTCTGTCTGCTCACAGAAATGTTAAAGGGTATACTTCCCTAAAGAGAACCCCCCTTGAGTAGGCGACGTACTGGATGTGTTTAATCTTTATTCTCTACTTTTGATAAAAGTGGATACCCCAGTACCTCCTCTACAACACATATCAGTTTTTCGTTTCTCTGACATGTATAGTGGTCACGTCGGTATATGTCCGGGATACTTCATTGACCTTTATTAGATTTATCTACCGAGAGTGATGGCACATTTGTTTTTTGCCAGCTCACTCATTCGCGGACATTAGGTTTTTCCTTATGTATTGGTCTTTATATATTGCACTGGTTGTATTCTTGTTTTTAGGTCATTCTTGTACATTCCTTTTATGTAATAGAAGAAGAAGAAGAAGATCATTCTTCCTTGCCTCAATCTATGTGTGTGCTTCTCCTTGATAGTGAGAGTGTGTGTGTGAGCTCTCTTCCTTATCTCCTTCCTCATGACATGGAGGAGGCGGAGGTGAAGGGGATGGAGGAGGAAGGGATGGTGGAGTAGGAGATGGAGGAGACGGAGGCGGAGGGGGAGGGGGAGATGGTGGTGGAGGTGGTGGAGATGGAGGAGGGGGAGAAGGTAGTGGAGGTGGCTGTGGGGCTGAGGGGAGAAATATGAGGGGACGGAGGAGGCGGAGGTGGAGGGGATGGAGGAGGAGGGGATGGTGGAGGAGGAGATGGAGGAGACGAAGGTGGAGGAGACGGAGGTGGAGGGGGAGATAGTGGTGGAGGTGGTGGAGATGGAGGAGGGGGAGAAGGTAGTGGAGGTGGCTGTGGGGGTTGAGGGGGGAAATAGGAGGGGGCGGGGGTGGCTATGGGTGAGGTGGGGGAAACGAGGAGGGGGTGGCGGGGGGGGGGGTGGCTGCAGGAGTGGTGGAAGGAAAGAGGAGGGGGTGGCTGCGGGGGTGGTGGGGGGGAAATAGGAGGGGAGGGCGGGGGTGGTGGCTATGGGGGTGGTTGGGGAAAATAGGAGGGGGTGGCTGGGGGGGTGGTGGGGGAAAGAGGAGGGGGTGCAGGGGGAGTGCCCGGGGGGTGGCGGGGGGGTGGCTGTAGAGGTGGTGGTGGGAAATAGGAGGGGATGGCGTGGGTGGTGGTTGCAGGGGTGGTGGGTAAAAAAAGGAGGGGAGGGTGGGGGTGGTGGCTGGGGGGGTGGTAGGGGGAAAGAGGAGGGGGTGGCAGGGGGAGAGGGGGGGGGGGGAGGAGGGGAGAGAGAGAGAGAGAGAGAGAGAGAGAGAGAGAGAGAGAGAGAGAGAGAGAGAGAGAGAGAGAGAGAGAGAGAGAGAGAGAGAGAGAGAGAGAGAGAGAGAGAGAGAGAGAGAGAGAGAGAGAGAGAGAGAGAGAGAGAGAGAGAGAGAGAGAGAGAGAGAGAGAGAGAGAGAGAGAGAGAGAGAGAGAGAGAGAGAGAGAGAGAGAGAGAGAGAGAGAGAGAGAGAGAGAGAGAGAGAGAGAGAGAGAGGGTGGCCGGAGGAGTGTCTCCAGGGGTGGTGGGAAGAAATAGGAGGGGAGGGCGGGGGTGGTGGCTACAGGGGTGGTGGGGCGAAAGAGGAGGGTGTGGCGGGGGGGGAGAGAGAGAGAGAGAGAGAGAGAGAGAGAGAGAGAGAGAGAGAGAGAGAGAGAGAGAGAGAGAGAGAGAGAGAGAGAGAGAGAGAGAGAGAGAGAGAGAGAGAGAGAGAGAGAGAGAGAGAGAGAGAGAGAGAGAGAAGAGAGAGAGAGAGAGAGAGAGAGAGAGAGAGAGAGAGAGAGGAGAGAGAGAGGAGAGAGAGAGAGAGAGAGAGGAGAGAGAGAGATGGAGGAGAGAGAGCGAGAGAGGAGAGATGGAGAGAGGAGAGAGAGAGAGGAAGATGGGGTGGCGGGGCTGGCTAGCGGGATGGTGGGGGAAATAGGAGGGGAGGGCGGGGGTGGTGGCTACGGGGGTGGTGCGGGAAAAGAGGCAGGGGGTGCAAGGGCAAGGGAGGAGAGACAGAGAGATAGATAGATAGATAGATAGATAGAGAGAGAGAGAGAGAGAGAGAGAGAGAGAGAGAGAGAGAGAGAGAGAGAGAGAGAGAGAGAGAGAGAGAGAGAGAGAGAGAGAGAGAGGAGAGAAGAGAGAGAGAGAGAGAGAGAGAGAGAGAGAGACGAGAGAGAGAGAGAGAGAGAGAGAGAGAGAGAGAGAGAGAGAGAGAGAGAGAGAGAGAGAGAGAGAGAGAGAGAGAGAGAGAGAGAGAGAGAGATGAAGAAGAGAAGAGAGAGAGAGAGAGAGAGAGAGAGAGAGAGCAGAGAGAGAGAGACGGAGAGAGAGAGAGAGAGAGAGAGAGAGAGAGTGAGATGCAGAGAGGGGTGGTCCGGAGGAGTGTCCTCCAGGGGTGGTGGGAAGAAATAGTAGGGGAATGGGCGGGGTTGGGTGGCTACCAAGCGGTGTGTGTGGGGGCGAAAGAGGAGGGTGGTGGGCGGGGGGGGGGAAGAGAGATCGATGGAGAAGAGAGAGAGAGGAGACGAGAGAGAGAGAGAGAGAGAGGAGACTAGAAGCAGAGGACTGAGAGGAGAGAAGAGAGAGAGAGCAGAGAGAGAGAGAGAGAGAGGTTAGAGGAAGAGAGAGAGAAATGAGAAGAGAGAGCATAGAGAGAGAGAGAGAGAGCAGAGAGAGAGAGAGAGAGAGAGAGAGAGAGAGAGAGAGAGAAGAGAGAGCGAGAGAGAGAGAGAGAGAGAGGAGAGAGAGGATAGAGCGAGAGGGGGGTGGCAGGGGGAGTGTCTGCAGGGGTGGTGGGAAGAAATAGGAGGGGAGGGCGGGGGTGGCTACAAGGGTGG
>CM035413.1:141154376-141156876 GCA_020310875.1 Ceratopteris richardii
CTATCCATTTGGGTGCCAATTTGGTTGAAACTGCTGGAATTTGATGCACCAAAACCAAGGATCCTTCCTGTACTTCATTGGTCCTAAGATACCTATCGTGCAATCTTTTGCGCTCTTCTTGTGTTACCTGAAGTTTTTGCCTGCCTCCTTCTTTGTATTCTTCTAATGCCACCAGTCTCCTAATGGGAGGTTCAATTCCAATGGTTTTGACTCCAAGTTCTCTTTTGATAATAAATTCAAATGGTGCTAATGGCTCTTTTCCATATACTAAGCGAAATGGACTCTCGCCAATGGTTCCCTTCTTGTAGTTCTAAAAGCCCAAATTGCACCGATCAATGCTTGTGGTCAGAAGCTTTGATGATCAAAAGATAATTTGTGCAGCAATCCAATCAAAATCTTATTAGAGCTTTTTGCTTGGCCATTCACCCTTGGATAGTAGGCGCATGACTTTTTATGAAAAAACTTGTACTTGTCAAATATAAATTAGAGCAGCTGATTTACAAAATGTGTGCCCCTATCACTAGTGATTTCCAGTGGGCAACCAAATCTTGAGAAAATACGTTTATACAAAAACTTAGTTACTGTTAAAGCCGTGCAGTCCATAGTAGCTTTAGCCTCTATCCATTTAGTTGCATAACATGTGGCCATCAAAATATACCTCTTACCCCCAGGTTGAGCAATTGGACTAATTGGTCCTATGAAATCAAGACCCCATCTTTCAAACGAGAGCCATCCTGTGGATATAACTAATGGTTGGAAATGCAATCTAGTTGGTGTAGGAGCACATCTCTGGCAAATGTGGCATTCTTTAGCAAACTTGATCGCATCCTTGTAAATATGAGGCCACCATAGTCCTTTGTGGATGATTTTGTGAGCCAACTCTTCCCCCTTTAGATGCTCTTCAGTGTGTGCAGCCTCTAGCAAAATATTTACCTCCTGTGGATAAACACACTTTCTCAAGATACCATCCTGGAAATATTTATATAAATTTCCATTTATGAGTGAGTACCCCTTGGTTTTAAGGAGTAATCTTCTCTTTTCTATAGATGTCAAATGCTCTGGGAGTTTCTTAGTAGCAAGAAAAGTGAGAATTCCATCATACCAATTAGTCAGAGTTGCTACAAGGAAGAGATTACTATTCACCAATTCATCATTAATACATGTTGCCTTCTCGCTCATTGCGGTCTTGGATACTTGATCTGCCATGTAGTGCTCTCTTCCTGGCTTAATATGAATATCAAAGTTGAATTCTTGAAATAGGAGTAACCATCTCCAAACCCTTCCAGCTACTCTAGGCTTGTTTATTAAGTACTTCAAGGGCTGATGGTTAGATATGACTATAAAATGTACACTGAGAAGGTAATTCCAAAACTTCTGAAGAGCAAATACAATGGCCAAACCTTCCCTTTCGGTCGTATTGTAGTTCCTTTCTGCCTTGGTGAGTAGTCTGCTGGCATAGGAGATAGGTCTATCAACCTTGTGAGATGATGGTTGAGCTAGAACCACACCAACAACATGAAGAGTGGCATCTGTATGCACATGAAACTCTAATGACCAGTTAGGAACACTTAAAAGTGGAGCAGTACATTGCCTCAATTTTAGTTCACAAAATGCTTTCTCAGCTTCAACACTCCATGAGAAGGGGACCTTTTTACTAGTAAGCCTTGACAAGGGCTTAGCTATTTTTTAATACATTCATATGAATCTTCTGTTGCGAACATTTGTTTTATGTAGGGTACAAGTTTCAAATTATGTAAATACCTTTGGGAAGTCTTCAAATACTTCAAGAAGGCTCATATTATTCATAAAATGTAGCAAAAATACCACGTGAGTTCTAGAACATGGTGAGTCAAATTAGTGAGTCACAAAGGAGCTTCAGTGGTGTCCTAGTGGAAGGTCGATGTGGCTAGTTCTCAAAGTCCATCAATACTTTGCTTATTTGAGCACTTGAGTCATGTAATATCTCCATCCAAGTGTCTACCACAAATTTAGATGTATTAGGAAGGTTTTAGATTAGTTTCCCATGCTATAAAAAGAGGAGAAAAGTCGTGATCTTGTGGGATGTCCAATAGAATCATATGTGTATCTCTACACTATTGTAGTTTTGTATGCAGATATTGAAGAGCTTGTATCTCCCTCATTATATATCCAAATTACATGTTTGATAGCTCATTGGAAAGCTCTTACGGTCTACTTTATTCCTAAAAAATTTTCATAATCATTGGATTTGTGAGATGAGAGCAATACTCTCTGCAAGTAGTGTGTGTTCTCTGTTTTTTATCCCTACTGAAGGTCTCCATTAAACCTCAAACTTGCAGAGGTCATATCTCCTTGTGTATGTATCCAAATCATGTGTTCTTTGGCTTGTTAGAAAGATCTTTACGTATACTTGTATTCTGGAAAGTTTCAAAGTCATTGGAGTTGTGAGTTAAGAGCAGTAGTCTCTGCAAGTGATGTGTGTCCTCAGGTTCATCTCTGTTTCAAGGTCTCCATTAAAGCT
>CM035413.1:141161876-141221876 GCA_020310875.1 Ceratopteris richardii
CATCTTGTAGATATGACTAATGGTTGGAAATTCAATCTGTTTGGCATAGGAGCACATCTCTGGTAATTGTGGCCTTCTTTAGCAAACTTGATTGCATCCCGGTAGATATGAGGCCACCATAGTCCTTTGTGGATGATTCTGTGGGCCAAATCTTCCCCCTTTAGATGCCCTTCACTATGTGCTGCCTCCAGCAAAAGTTCTACCTCCTCTCGATAAACACACTTCCTCAATATACCATCCTGACAATATCTATATAAATTTCCATTTATAAGTGAGTACGCTTTGGTTTTAAGGAGCAATCTTCTCTTTTCTATAGGTTTCAAGTGTTCTAGGAGTTTTCCAATAGTGAGAAAATGGAGAATTCCATCACACCAATCAGCCTGAGTTGCTATTAGGAAGAGATTACTATCCACCAGTTCATCATTAATACCTGTTGCCTTCTCGCTCATTGTAGTCCAGGATACTTGATCTGCCATGTAGTGCTCTTTTCCTCACTTAATATGAATATCAAAGTTAAATTCTTGAAACAGGAGTAACCATCTCCAAACCCTTCTAGCTACCTAGGCTTGTTTATCAAGTACTTCAAGGGCTGATGGTAAGATATGACTGTAAAATGTACACCAAGAAGGTAATGCCAAAACTTTTGAAGAGCAAATACAATATTTAAACCTTCCCTTTCGATCGTACTATAGTTCCTTTCTGCCTTGGTGAGTAGTCTGCTGGCATAGGAGATAGGTCTATCAACCTTGTGTGATGATGGTTGAGCCAAAACGGCACCAACAACATGAAGACTGGCATCTGTATGCACATGAAACTCCAATCACCAGTTAGGAACACTTAAAAGTGGAGCAGTACATAACCTCAATTTTATTTCACAAAATGCTTTCTCAGCTTCAGGACTCCATGAGAAGGGGACCTTTTTACTGGTAAGCCTTGACAAGGGTTTAGCTATTTCAGAATACTTTCGTATAAATCTTCTATGGTATCCTGCATGGCCCAAAAAACTTTGCACTTCCTTTGGGGTTTGTGGAATAGGCATGGAAAGGATTGCAGTAACTTTTGTAGGGTCAACTGTTATCCCTTCAACAGATACTATGTGACCAAGGAGAGTGCCCTTAGTGACCAAAAAGTGACATTTAGCAGGATTTAATTTCAAACCTGTTTTGAGACATTTCTAAAAGATTTCATTTAGATTTTCCAAATGATCATGGAAATCTTGAACTGCTGCTCTTCTATCTCTGCCTCAAAACACTGAAAAGTTATCCATGACAATGCGTAGAAAAGTTGTTAACCACTTGCCCAATATCAAATACATTGTTCTATTAAATGAAACTGGCACATTTTTCAAGCCAAAAGCCATGCAGGTATAGACATAAGTGGCCCACGGAGTAACAAAGGCTTTTTTGTCCCTATCATCAGGATGGATCACTATCTGATTGTAGCCACTAAAACCATCCAAGAAGCTATACAACGTGTGACCGGCTACTTCCTCAAGTACTTGCTCTGTAAAGGGCTGAGGAAATCCATCTTGAACACTCACTTTATTTAAGGCACGAAAATCAACGGAGACTCTTATTTTTCCACTATTTTTCTTGGGTACAATAACGAAAGAAGAAAGCCACTTGGAATGTTCTACTGGAACAATTATACGTGCTTCTTCTAGTTTTGTAATTTCTAACTTTACCACCTCTGCATACTTTGGATTGAGTCGATATGGCCTACTTCTTGCAGGAGTGGCTCCCTCAACTAAGGGTATTCGATGTAATCCAAGCTCCTCTGGTATCCCTGTTAGACATTTTTGTAAGAAAAAAGTAAAGAAGTTACCTTTTGTAGTAAAGGGGGATAATGCCATAGCCAAGAGGCCAAGTGGACTACTTGAGGGTTCTCTTCATCCCCTAGATTTAGTTCTTGAACCAGTGTTTCAGGACTAGTCTTGCTTGAGAAATCATCTCTACTGTATGTAGGAGTGGAATTTAGCTTATATTCTGCAATATGTTCTCTGGTTCATCCTTGAGGTATATCCGAAAAGGGGAGATCTTCTCTGGATTCAGGCTCATAACTTTCCTTTTCTGAATATTTCTATAGTTGTTGCCCCTTCAATGTTTGTATTCTCCTGCAAACTCTCATTCTCCAACTCCTTGTGAATTTCATGGCTTTTTCCTGCAACTCCTTCATCTGCAACTTCCTCCTCTATTTCATTGATTTCCACCGTGCAACACTCTGCACTTTCCAATAATGTATCTTCTTCTTGGGGTAAAGAGGGCATTACCTGAGTGTCCACAGTATACCCAATAGCTTTCCTTGAGTCGAATCCTTCTTCTAAATGTAGTTTCACTTGGCTATTGGTGTTTGTTGAAATCCACAGTTTGTTTTTCCCCCAATCTTGAAAAGCTTTTGCTTGCCTTAGCCAAGGCTGCCCGAGGAGTAATGGGTAAGAAGTCTCCTGTGGAAGTGCAATAACAACAAAATCTAGAACAAAGTGACAACCCTATACTATCATCAGTACCTTTTCAATAATGCCAAGTGGTGCAACCCTATTGTTGAAGCTCAAAGTCAAGGACAAAGCATGGAAGCACATCAAAAGGTGGACACACAAGGAAAGGGAGCAAGTAGGGAGCTCCATGAAGTGTATGTCAAATTTTCAGATGAATCCCCTACAAAAATAATGATTTTCATCACTAAAAACCATTATAAATACCATTATCTATTTTTATAACTCCATTTTGTTCAAGCCGAGGAGTCCTCGAGCTTGAGGAGTATTAGAAGTACCATTGTACCAATTTTCATAATTTTTAGACTTCGTTTGAGCCCTCAAATAAGCCCTGGAACCTAATTTTTAACTAGGCCGGACACTACGTCTGGACAGGGCCAAAACTAGTCAAAAAACTATAAAAAGAGCTAGAGAGCTCATTTTTGGGGTTAGCTGGTTAGAGAAGAGAGCTTTGTAAGAGAACTCTTTTGCAATCAAAGCTTTCAATTGTTCCCCTCTTTGATCTTACCGTGTGCGTGTGTGTGTGTATGTGTGCATGTTTGTGTGCTTTCTCTCACGCACTTGTGCCTTCACTTGCTCGTGGTCTTCATACCGGTCCTCACGTCTCCGCGGATTGACAAGTAAAGGAGGTGGTGCTTACGCTTGAGCTACACCAAATTTTGGCGCCGTTGTCGGGGAGAGAGCTTCGAGGACGAGCGTTGTGATGGTAAGATCGTAGATTTGCGACTTTGGAAGGTAAAAAAACTATCATTTCAGTTCATTTTCTGTTTTTTTCCCCTTCATCCTCATCATCATCATCATATTCACCTTCTTCCATCTTCTTCTTCATAGAAATTTCTTGTTTTTAGTGCATTTTCACTATTTTCATACCATTTTTCATGCATTATTGTGTGGGAAGGAGTTAGGAGGTGCAAGGGAGAGCAAGCGCTGTGTTTTTTTCATGATTTTCTGCTCATACGGAGCTCGCCATAGCCGGCGCTCAGAAATTTGAATTTCCCGCCAAAAAACACGATTCTGTGATGAAAATCGCGATTCTGTGAAAATTCAAAATTTTTTGAAAAATCATGATTTTCTCTTTTCCCGCCTAAAAGTTGGCTGAAAGAATCACGATTCTGTGGTCATTCTCAGAATCACGATTTTGTGATTGTGCTCAAAATTGCGATTCTCACTAATCACGATTTTCAGCCAAAAAATACGATTCTGAGAAACACGATGTTGTGAAAACACGATTATGTGAAAACACGATTTTGTGAACCACGATTCTGTAAAAACACGATTCTCTGCTCAAAATCGCGATTCTCACCAATCACGATTTTCAACAAAAAAACACGATTTTCAGCAAAAACCCGATTTTGTGAAAAAGCGATTCTGTGGTTGTGCTCAAAATCGCGATTCTCACAAATCACGATTTTCAGCCAAACCACGATTCTATGAAAACACGATTTTTTGTTGGCAATCGCGATTTTCATGTCAAAAATGCGATTATGTGAAAAGACGATTCTCTGCCCAAAATCGCGATTCTGAAAAAATCACGATTTTCATGTCAAAAACACGATTCTGAGAAAACACGATTCTATGATTGCCCTCAAAATTGCGATTCTCACAAATCACGACTTTCAGCCAAAAATCACGATTTTCATGTCAAAAACATGATTCTGAGAAAACACGATTCTGTGATTGCGCTCAAAATCGCGATTCTCGCAAATCACGATTTTCAGCCAAAAAAACACGATTTTCAGCAAAAACACGATTTTGTGAAAACACGATTCTCTGAGACAAAATCGCGATTTTCATGTAAAAAAAAAACACGATTCTGAGAACCACGATTTTGTGAAAAACACAATTTTGTGAATCACGATTCTCTGAGACAAAATCGCGATTTTCAAAAACACGATTCTGTGCTCAACATCGCGATTTTCAAAAACACGATTCTGTGCTCAACATCGCGATTTTCAGAAACACGATTCTGTGCTCAACATCGCGATTTTCAGAAACACGATTCTGTGCTCAACATCACGATTTTCAGAAACACGATTTTGTGCTCAACATTGCGATTTTCAGAAACACGATTTTGTGCTCAACATCGCGATTTTCAAAAACATGATTTTGTGCTCAACATCGCAATTCTTTGACTTCACAGCATCGCGATTCTCTGAAAGTTCACAAAATCGCGATTCTCTTGAAGATCACAAAATCGCGATTTTCTTGAAAAGGTCGTGTTTGCCTGTTTTGACCCCCAGGAGCCTGATTTGACATAACTTTTTCATGCGAAGTCCATTTTTTGAGATCTATAGCTCGTTGGAAAGCTCGTTTCTTTCAAGAATAACACGTTGATTTTGAGATAGGATAATTTGAAGTTGACCTTCAAGTGGGACTAGGGAAGCAAGGGGGCTCCAAAGAATTTTGAACTATACCAAAGGGAAAATTTGGACTCTTGACTAAAGCTTATGAACCTGAGATCTGGTAGACACTTAGGCAAGGATAAACAAAGCATTAGATCTTCTGAGGCTAGTGTCAACCATACATCCAAGTCTTGGGCACAACAACTAAGTGGTCATCTTTTACTAAGTTCAGACACAAGTGATTCAGAAATGTCTTTTAGCATGGGAAAACCTGCAGGTGGCTCAAGGACTGCCCATCTACAAACACCAGAAGGTCCCTATAAGACACAGTTGGAATATATTCGGACCAGCCAATTAGGTGCTCGCATCTATGAGGATGGTCTGAGGCGATCAGTGGTCCAACTCAAAAATCCAGATCAATCCTTTGGACTTGAACACCTGGTGGTCAAGTTCGAAGAGGGTTCATACATTGATAAGGAAGGAACCATGTATGTGGTCACCAACCTACCAGATAGGACCGATGAGTTTGGAAATGTCATTCATGAGAATGAGATAGGAGACCTAGAACAAGGAAATGTAGGACAAGGACCCCAGACTCCTAGGGGTAAGTCAGTTTTGACCCGAGTGATCACTCCGGACTGGATCCCTCAAGACAACAAAAGCATAGAACTATTTTTGAATAGAGAAATAGAGGAAGCCTTTTGGAGATTCAAGCCAGATCAACCTAGCCAATTGGGCATAGTTATCATCTATGAATTCAAAGATCCTGAGATACTAGGCAAAGTTGTCTACCTGGATAACACATCAGAGAAGATATTCTTGGTAACAGAACATGATAGACATGCATATACTTGGAAGAATGAATTGATTTTCCCTCCACCAAGATCCAATGTTTCCCGTGGCCTCCAAGGAGTAGGATCATCCCAAGCTCATGAAGCCCATAGAGAAAGAACTAGAGAGAGACTTGAGGTAAGTTTTGCACACATAGTGGGCAGGAATAGCTCAGGATTTGAAAATGAAAGACCTGAAAGAGTGAGACATCAAGCACATAGGCAACAAAGAGAAGAACAGGATTTTCCATTGCCTAGACCGCGAGAGCACCCAAGAACCCTTAGACCCACTCAAGTGATCAAGGCAATGAAGAATTATTTTTACAGGTCACGAGATCCTTATGATCATGTGGCCGAGTTCAAACAAGTGTTAAGAGCTGAACAGGTTGAGGATTTGTTCACCCAGTACGAGGCATTTGGTCTGACTCTTAAGGGCACTGCCTTAGCTTGGTTTCAACCACTGAGTAGTCGCAACTATCGCGATATAGGTCAACTGCTAGAAGAATTCATTGTAGAATTTTCCAAGAGTGGTATCAGGCATAACACATCATCCTTGATCCACAGTTTCAAGCAGACACCCCAAGAAACAGTGCGACTAGCAGGTAGAAGGTTCAGATAGTACCTAGAAAGATGCCCTACTCCAGAGTTACCCACGCCAGCCAAACAAGTGGCTTTGTTCTTAGATGGCTTACAGAGCACAAAGTTAAGATCATATGTGTACTTGAAAGAGCCTAGATCCATAGAAGAGTGTGTGCGGACGTGCATTGACATAGAAGATAACTTGGGTGAGGAGTTAGGATTGTCCAAACTCTATGAGGATTCTGATAGTTCTACTAGTCATACTTCAAAAATCTCCACGGAAATAGAGGAGATAACTGAGCAAGTTGCCAAGAAGCTAGGAGTCCAAAATAAACAAACAGAGATAGTCACCTCATTGAATCGATGTTATACCTGCGGAGGGGACCACATGGCTAACATATGCCCAATGCAAAACCAAAACATTAGAGAAAGGAATGCTCCATATTGCACTATTGAGAGAAAATACACGAATCACACAACTCAAGATTGTCCCTATAATAGGCAGGCTGTTAGACAGAATTATCAACAACCTTACCAACCAGGTAGGTATCAAAACCAATACCAACAGCCATATTATAGACCACAATAGCAATATCAGGCACAATATAGGCCACAACCAGTCTTGGGAAACCAACCACCAGCTCCTGCCAACGTGATTCCAGTCAAGTATGCCGTGGGAGAGGAAAATCCAAATAGAGCATTGGTCCCACTAACCCCATTGATACCAGATAATGACTCTCATGCTCATAGTTCAGACTACTCCCATGAAGGTAGTCCACATGCTTATTACATAGAGTCACCTGAACATAGTGAGATTTACCCGTATCAATATGAGGCACAACCTATGGAACAAAATTGGGAGCCTGAATATTCCAATGTCATGTACGCAAATGCGAATCCTAGGCCCCAGTTGAGACAAATGAGACCACAAGCCCCTAGAGGATCTTGTTTCAGATGTCAAGGTGACCATTTCATGAGTGACTGTCCCCACCCGCCATCTCCGAGTCAAGGACAGGCTATCACAATACAGGCTTTTTGTTCTGATTGTGGCAAAGACCATCTCCCCAGAGATTGTCCAAGAAACCCTTCCAATGCACCCAAGATTACACCCATTAATGTGGTAGGCTTAGTGGCAGATTCAAGTTCCAGTAGTAGCAATGTGGCTCCTATACAAGCTGTCACTAGGGCACAAGCCTTAAAACAGGATAAACCAGCAGAACAATCAGAGTCGAATGAATTAGGAGAGCCTAGTAAGAGGAAAACAAGAACATGGAAGGATACCAGAGAGAAGGCCAATCGCAAGTGGAATAAAAAGTTATCGGAACTAGAAGAAAGCTTAAAAGAAGAGAAAACAAAAATAGAAGACATTGCATCTCAAAGCCCCTTGCATGCCGAAACTCCATCCACTCCACCTCATCCCACCCCACCACCCATTGTAAATAGACCGCAACCAGGGTCTATTCTTGCAGATCCAACCCCAGAAGGCTTGGACATGATGTTCAAGGCCTACGAGGCTCGACTTCAAGAAGGGCCTATAACTACAAACCTAGACAAGAGTTACCCTAGAGTAGATTTAGAGATTGAACGGATGAAAATGTGCATGAAAATGGTAGAACAAGCTCAAGCTATACTCGAGACTACTCAAAAGTTCAATCAGACAAACTCTGCCAAACCGGATTTGCATTTCCAAGGCTTACTAGAAAGATTAGAGAAATTGGTAAACAAACCACAAGTTTCTTTACTCCACAGGCTCAACCAGTTATTGAAAGAGGAAGCTCACCACCAATGGGAGCTTATGTTCCTAATTCCACAGATGCTGGAATACCTCCTTCAATTCAACAGTACTCTCAAGAGTTCTTGCGGGAAATACAAGAAGATAAATGGGCCAAGGAGAAGGGTAATTCCCATCCTATTCCTGAGATTGATGATCTTCATGATCAATTTCCCCAAGACATTCCATCTATTTACGGAGATGAAGCAGAACAACAAGAAGACGAAAGGTTAGATTTTGAATCTAATACCTTAGAAGAACTGCCTCAATTTCCTGGCCCATGGGAATCTGAATCTCTCCAGATTAGAGCTCTCACAATACTGGTCAGACATGAAGACTCAGTGGTCCCAAGGAACACTGATGTCGTGAAGAACACTAAGGTTCAATGTCATCTCACTGTAGAAGAGCTACTCAAAGCAAAACCTGAGCTATGGAATCATGTGAAGGATCAGGTTCCAGAACTTGAGTCCAATATGCCAAAAATAGGCTCTAAGCAAAAAGTACCAGAGATACCTCTAGACAAAATAGGGGACATGTGTGAGGGTGAAGAAGGTAATACTTATCTTCCAATCACCTACCAAGGTTACACAACCAAAGCAATCATAGATTCAGGTGCTGGTGTTGCCATTGCGACCACCTCCTTGTGGAAGCAATGGGGCAAACCCACATTAAGACCAACTAGAATGAAGCTTCAAATGGCCGAGGGTCATTTTGAAAGACCTCTAGGATTGCTCGAAGGGATAACTCTAACCACTTGTGGTGTAGAGTTTGAGCATACATTCGCTATATGTGACTTTGAGAAAAATAATGTCTATGAGATGATCCTAGGAAGACCCTTCCTACGACAATTGCAAATAGTACAGGATTGGGGAACTAACTCCTTGTACTTAGAGCACTTAGGGGTCACCACCAAGGTCAATTTGAAGGATTACACCTTCAGAGATGTACCACCCCTACAGTGGAATTCTATCCACAAAGCGAAAGAAGATTCCATCTCTGTGCATTCTGAAAGTTCACCTGATCCATCATGGCTGCATGAAGATACTCATTTGTGGATGTGCAAGGTTGCAGAGGAAGAGGAAAAACGTTTAAAGGCAAGAGAAGAAGGAACTTCGCAAGGAGATAGACCAATTAAAGACCCAGCCTATACACCGATGATCTTCCTAGATGAGGAATTTGAGCCTCATGGCTGGCCAGAAATCTTAGCCACCATGGACATTGCTGTCAATGAAGAACAGTGGAAACCTCATTGTGATGAGGAGGGTTATGATATCTCAGTGTTCATGTGTCAGCCCTTGCTAGAAGAATGTGACCCTAGTGATGTCATAGAAGAAGAAGAGAATGATGATGATATAGAGTCCATTGTGATGAATAGTTTCTTTAACTCAGAGCAGCACTATCTAGAAGATATAGGAGTGTTCACCCAGAAAGAAGAAGAACCTCTCACAAGTATTAAAACGGTAAATTTGAAGGATGGAAGTGAGAGCAGTCTAAAGAAAAAGAAAAGAAAAGCAGTGAAACAAGAAGCGGAGGAATCATTGTTTGAAGTACCAGAAAACTTCAAGAAATATGAAGTTGACGACCGCAAAATTTTGGTACGAATGCCTAAGAGAGAGGCCATCATAGGAGAATCATATGATAATAAAGAAAAGACCAAGAAGACTGTAGTGACCATCGAAGAGGACGAAGAGAGATGCACATATATAGGAGATGACCTAAGTGCAAGAGAAGAAATGGAGCTCGTAGCTCTATTAAGGGAATATAGGGATGTGTTTGGACTTGAAGGGGGTAGATCCAAGAATTTGTTCTCATACTATCCCCATGACTGCTGTTGCCAAGCCCACCAAACAGAAGCCCTACACATATAATGACACTTATGCAGCCAAGATAAAAGAAGAAATTGATAGGCTGATTGAAGCTGGGTTTATCTATGAGATTGAGCATACTGAATGGGTGTCCCCCATTGTAGTGGTGCCCAAGAAGAACGGGAAGTTGCGAGTGTGTATCAACCTTAAAAAATTTAATTCCGCTACGATCAGAGATAGTTATCCACTTCCAATCATAGAACACCTTTTGGAGCGTGTTGCAGGCAAGGAAGTTTATAGCTTCCTTGATGGGTTTTCAAGTTACAATCAAGTAGCCATTGCCCCAGAAGATCAACACAAAACAAATTTTGCCACAGAATGGGGAATCTTTGCATTTCGTGTGATGCCATTTGGGCTCACCAATGCACCTGCAACATTCCAAAGACTCATGTGTCATGTCTTTCTTGCGAAAGAGCTTAGAAGTATATGTGGATGATTTATGTGCTCATTCCCAAGAAAGAAGATTTCACATCCCTGAGCTCAGACAAATCTTCAACAAGTGTAGAGAATATCGGGTGTGTCTAAACCCAGAACAGTGTGTGTTCATGGTGCGTCAAGGTAAAATCCTAGGTCATATTGTTTCTAAGAATGGAATTTCAACAGATGAAGATAAGGTACGAGCCATAGCGGAGCTACCAAGGCCAAGGAATGTTAAAGAGGTACAAGCATTTATGGGCCATTGTGGATATTATCGTAGGTTTATCCACATGTACGCGATCATAGCTAGACCCCTTTATGCCTTGTTGTCTAATTTTGAGTGGAACGACGAATGCGAAAATTCTTTCAACGAACTGAAGAAACGTTTGTGCACAGCACCAATACTGACCACTCCTGATTGGAATAAACCATTCCATGTCCATGTGGATGCATCCAATCATGCCATAGGATGTGTGTTTGCACAACCCACAAGTGAAGGAAACTTAGATTTGCCCATAGCATATGCTAGTAGATAGCTCACTGCAGCTGAACGGAACTATACCACAACTGAGCGAGAGGGCTTAGGCATGGTATATGCTGTTTAGACACTATTTATTGGCCAACAAGTTCAAGTTTTTCACTGATCATCAAGCTTTATTATATTTGGTCAATATACCTTGCAATACTGGACGGTTAGTAAGATGGTTCCTCTTACTAATGGAATATGACTTTGAAGTTGTTGTCAAGAAAGGTAGAACCCACCTTTGGGCAGATCACCTTTCTCTCATTACTTCAGGAGAGTCACCGCAAGGAGTGTCTGATGAACTACCTGATGCTTATCTGTTCAATTTGGAATTTGTTCCCAAATGGGCAAATAAGTTGGTACCAGTCCTAACCTTCGGCCCTGCAAATAAGAATGTGAAAACATCACAAGAAGAAATTGTAAAATCACAAAAATATCACATATTGGAAGGAAGCATGTACAAACAAGACACGGAGGGTGTATTAGCTTGTTGTGTCGAGGATGATGAACATAATAGTTGGTTGCAACAAGCTCATGAAGAATTTCTAGGAAATCACTATTCTAAACAACGCACATTGCAGAATCTAAAACGTTTAGGAGTGTATTGGCCTAGCATGGACAAAGAAATACATAAGTTGATTAAGAATTGTCCAATGTGCAGAGAGAGACCCCCAGTGGAGCATGCGACCCTTTATCAAGTGTCATTAATTCCAGATTGGAGTGCTCCATTGGTAGAGTTTATGAGGTTGGGAAGATTACCCAAAGAGGCTAGTCTAGCAAGAAGACGAAGCATGGAGCAAGAGGCTCAAGGCTATGCCCTAGTAGGAGACAACCTATACCGAAGAGGCAAAGATGGTTACTTAAGACTGCGCGTTCATGAATCAGATTATTTGAAAGTCTTAGAAACTGCACACAGCGGTGTTGCAGGTGGACATTTTGGTCCTGACCGAGTGATCAAGACCATTCTATTCTCAGGACTTTGGTGGCCCACTCTTCATATGGATGCACATACCTATGTGAAGAAATGTGACACATGCCAACGTGCACAATATCCAGTTAGAAAAGACGGGATGCCCTTGAGGCCAATGATGGGAGGGCGTGCATTTTCCAAGTGGGGCATAGACTTCATAGGTCCTATTAACCCCCCAGCTCGAAACTTCCATGCAGTGTATATTATTGTAGCCAAAGATTACCTTACAAAGTGGGTAGAAGTAAAAGCCACAACAAAGAATGATGCTCAGACTACAGCTAAGTTCTTATTTGAGAATGTGTTCACGAGATATGGGCTACCAATAGAGTTAGTAAGCGATAGAGGCACACACTTCTTGAATGAAGTCATTGAAAATCTTCTCCAAGAATTCTTGGTGATACATAAGAAGTCTGCCCCCTATCACCCCCAAGCTAATGGACAATCTGAGAGCACCAATAAGATCCTCTGTAATGTATTGACAAAACTGGTAAATAATAAACACTCTGATTGGGACAAACAGCTTCATCATGCTGTTTGGGCTTACCGAGTTGCCTACAAAACAATACTCAATGCCACCCCATTTCAGATGGTCTTTGGACAGAATGCTGTGCTACCTTTAGATTTCCTAATCCCAGCATTAAAAGTAGCACAAGAGCATGAGTGGAATGGACATGAACTGTCCTCTAGGATCTTTGATCTAGAACGCTTAGGTGAGACAAGGCTACGCGCGGCGGCATGTATCTATGCTGCAAAGAAGAGGCAAAAGGCATACTTTGATGCACACATCAAAGATAAGGGATTGAAAGAGGGAGATCTAGTGTTGGTTTACACACTAAAACAACATGCCCATAAATTGGAAAAAGAGGATATGGACCCATGATCATTAATAGAATTTCCACTAGCGGTGCAGTTCAGTTGGCCACTCTAGAAGGAGATATCTTGCCAAACTATATTAGTGGTTGTAGAGTCAAGCTATATCAAGAACCTCTTACTGAGGATATGCTAATGAAACTCAACACTGCTAAGAAGCGAAAAGAAGAAGAGTTAAGAGTGAGAGAAGAAGCACAGACAGAGGCCAGAGAGCGAATTAGGCAAAATAAGTTAAGGCGATTAGGCCTAGATGTCAACTCAAAAGCCCCAAAATATCACATGGATATGTGTCAAAAGTCAGGCATAGCGACTTCTCAGGTCATTGACCGAAGACCCTTTGTGACCCTAGAGATAGGACAAGGGAAGGGTGCAAGGACTGTGAAAGCATTGATTGACTCTGGTGCAGCAAGTAGTGCAATTAGACTATCCTACTGCCAAAACTTGCAGTTGAACATCAATCCCATAGAAGTTTATCATACATTTGTATACATAATGCACATGCATATGCATACATACATGCTTACATACGTACACACACTCACATATACACCTACATACACATATACACACATACATATGTACACATATATATATATATATATTGATTTCTAACCCATTTTGTTTTATATGTACCAGTATTATGGATCCTAGTAGAGAAAGAAAGGTGAAACTCACTGTTATAAAAAGTCTTCTCAGAGCAAAAGTTCCGCGTGATACTCTAAGGATCATCATGCATGAGTACTCAGAGATGCTTGATGATGAGCTAGATTATACGATCCAAATGCTTACCCAGTGATCAGAGGAGGGCTCTTCTACGGATCCACATGGACGAAGACAACTATCTGCTCATAGGTATGTTTTTTTTTCATAAATGTTTTAAGGATATTATAACACATATTTTTATTTATTTTTATCTATCTATTTTCAAGACACCTATACCACCTCCAGATCATGATAGTAGAGAAGAGGTGCCTATGAGGACATGCATAGGCACATTAGGGCTAGAGTGCGATATAGAGCCAGAGGGGAGCATTGTGTACATAGGGAATGGATTGGAGTTCAAGAGAAGAATGCGAGCAATATTATGCGACCCTTACCTGTGCCTTGTCCACTTACAATGGAAGTAAGTATAAATTTTACATATAAATTGAAATAAATATCTTATGCTTTATTTACATGATTTTTTTATTTTTTGTAGTGAGCATGATGAGAGGGATAAAAAGTACATACTAAGTTCACCTAAGATAGAGTTTGGGACATGATGGTCGCATAAGTGGTGTCTGAAAGAGATGCGGACACTTATGGCTCATCGTCGCGATAATGCATGGTATGCATTGCTTTTATGTATATATACGTGGATATGAGTATGTGTGTTTATGTATGTATGTATGTATATGAGAGAGAGAGAGAAAAGAGTGAGACTAGAGTTACAAACACACGCATACAATATACATGCACATTTACACACATATACACATACATGCACATTTATACATACACACACATACATGCACATTTTTACACACATACACATGCATGCAGTTACAGACTTACAATGAACAATGAATACACATATACGCATACACATACTCACATACACATACACATACATAATCATATGTACACACACATAGACTCACATAATCATATTTACATGCATATATACATATACACATGCATACACACACACACAACACATGCATATGCACATATAGATACACATACATACACACACATGCATACACACATATAGATACACATACATACACACATGCATACTAATACATCTATATGTATATATATATAACAGTGAGTCATAACAAACGAGAACTATGTCATAAAAAGAGAACACCCTCTTCAAAAATCAACCAAATGGCAACTTATGTTTGAGATTCCTTTATTCCAGTATACATATATTTCAAAAATGAAGTGAAAACATGTTATTTTTTGACATTTTTTGTCATTTTCTCATAAAAAAAGAGCTCAAAATGTAGTCAAAATTTCACTAGATAAGACATTGACATGTCCAAAATCTATATGATAAGACATTGACATGTCCAAAAACTATATGATAAGACATTGACATGTCTAAAATCCATATAAAGAATGTAAAACGGAATAATTCTTATACAAAAATAACATTTAAGACATATTTTCAATGGGTGGATCTGTGATTGTTATTCAAAATTACTATGAAACATGGTTTCATTAACCAAACTACTTCAAGGCATTTACATAAGCACTAAAAATGTTAGAGAGTTTCAATGCAACTCACAACTATGTCGATCTATGTCTACACCCTCATCATCTGATGCACTTGACTCAGTCTCATACTGTTGAGAGCTCTCTTCTTCTTCTTCTATATCCACAAGAGCTCTATCTTCATCCACATACATACCAAATTTTGCACGATCATGCACAAATCTTCTTGTTTGCCTATGATTTGCTGTACCGCCTACATCTGGAAGCTTTTGTTTTATCATATTGATGGTTGCTTTCCTCAAGTGACCTGTTTTTGTCAAGGAAAAAATCATAAACAAGAATATCTACATCATCCATTTTAAGAGTGGATGTGCTTCGAATATTCTTTTTCTTTTTTGAGTCTGCTCGTTTAGTATCACACACCATTTCTAAGTTATATTTACCTGTGAATGCATTACTACTTTTAGTGTAATACCAAATGTAGCATCGTCATTTCTCTCTCTCTCTCTCTCTCTCTCTCCCTCCCTCTCTCTCTCTCTCCCCACCGTTGTGGAGGTGATCGCAATCCGGGTGGATCGGGTCCGGTCGTGGCACACACAGGGTGTATGAAGCTAATGAATGTTGGAAGGTTTAAAGATGTGAAGGTGAAATTAATGTTGAGAATGGAGAAGAGAGAGATGTTGAAATAATTATGGGAATGGGAATGTAGGTGTGCAAGTTAGTTTGATGACATGAATGATAAAAATGAAAGAGAACCATACACACGAATCAAATTTGGAAGGAAGAATGGTCCATTGGAGGAGCTTCTTAAACACTTCCTAATTCTAATCCATATGTATAGCCTTCTTTGGATGATATGTATGCATGATGAGAATAGATGGAATCCTTACACATAAATCAGTTTCGAAAGGAAGAATGGTCCAATATTGGAGCTTCTTATACACTTTCAGAAACTAATAAATATGTATGGATTATATGCATGCAAGTGAATTATGATGATGGATTTTACTCACAAGCTCAAAGAAACATCCTCACTGGTTCAACGCAATACTGCGGAGCCTTCTCACACATAGAAGAAATAGAAGACATGTAAAAATACTTAAGAGACTGAGAGAGGTGACAAGAGACAAGTGAAAAGTGACATGAATTAAAAGAATTTGAATTAAGTTACATGTAAAAGATCCTCGTGGTACGTCATGCTAAGCAGTCTACTGATCAAAGGTGGTTCCGACCCTCAAACCATAACAGTTCAACCGAATGTCACACGTAAGAAGGTGAGTTCCACTCCAGTGACCCTATGTCTGTCTAGGCTCGTAACGTCTAACTAAAGAAGTCTAAGACTCATTAAAATCAGCTCTAACTCACTCACACGCTCCACCGAGGGTGAGTCAAGATAGAGATGCTGGTTTCAAGAGCCTATCCTAAATTGGAGTTCTAACTTAAATTTGAAACTAGGTTCTATACTCATACTAGCTCACCTTGGATCCTCACTCGCTCAACCGAGGGTGGTCGTCTCAAGGAAACCGTAAGCTAGCATGAGCCCTATGGATGCCTAACAATGATGCCCTAGGAGTTTGGAGGGGGGTTTATATAGTTTTTTGAATGAATTTGGGCCCTTGGATCTAGAGAAATCAACTCTCAACTCTAGGATCACTACTTTCGATTACAACCATTTGATTAATCAAATCAATGGCTTGGAATTGTCCTTTCTATCAAATCTAGTGTAAAGGAGTGAAATTTAGGCGCCCTCATTCTCCACCATTGGATCTGGGGATGATCTGGACCGTCGGATCAGTGCTGACATCAATTCGGATAAGATAAGCCACTATTTTTGGAGAAATGCTGCATTATTGATCTTTGATTGTAAAAAAGGTCTTCTTTTATGGAAAAAATTCGTGGATCCTCCTTCCTTTATGCTTTAGTGCATCTCCACCCTTGAATATGAGCTCATCTTGACCGTACAACATGGTTCAATCATATTTTGACATGTGGCAGACATTCAAGCCTTCAATTTTCTTATTCTAGAAAATTGCGGTGACCTTGAAAACTGGACTTTGTGCTCTTTGACCCTTCAAAAAGTCTTTGAGGAAGATGAAACATTGTAGGACTATGTTTCCAAAGATCTCCTTCAGGAATATGTAGAAAAAACTCCCATCTGAATCTAACTTGTACAAGTTTGACTACATTTGGAAGCTTGCAAGGTGGCATTAAGGTGTCTAGGAAGCTCAGATAGCCTTGAAACTTTATACAAATATGTAGCCACATATGGTCTTTATACATGCCAAACCATATGGCTAACATAAATTTCTATACAAGAATTTGTAGGGTCAAACTAGAAAAAATACATTTTTACAAAATGAACATAGCATATCAATGTGCTACCAAATCCATTTTCTGCTGAAATTTGGGCTATAGACTTCCTTTGACAATCTTTACAAGTATATGAATTTTCATCTAATTTGGTGACAATGAAAGTTTTGCCCTAATTTCCCAGCTTTGACCAGCTTTGACCGCTACCATAGACTTTCTTGATTTCTTTGAAACTTTGTATCTGAGCTTCCTTTGACATCCTTGATGCATCCTGGACTTCTCGGGGAATTTCGGCTACCTTCACCAAATATGTTTTTTGTAGGCCTTCACAAGTGAGAGAGGAGAGAAAATCTCGACGACATTCGCCCCCACTAAACCTGCGATTCCTCCGGAAGCGCCACTCTAGCATCTGTGAAAAACAAAATGTTCCAGGCATCAAATTCTTTTATAGGCAACATAAGAAACATGGAAGGAAAATTGATTATATGCATGAGTCAGTAGGTAACGTGACATGAAGCAAAATTTGCATGAAAGAAAGAATTGAAACAGGCAACATGAATATGCATGAACAAATAGGCAACATATATGCAAATGAACAAGCAACATTGGCAACAAGAAAGAAAAAAAACAAGCATCAATATGAAGTGGAAGTGGATGTATTGAGTCGTTTTAAGCATCAGTTGCTCTCATCTTGAAGAAAATTTTGTACCTTTTTCATAAAGCAATCTACCTTAAATATGATTATAAACAAAGATTTAGGATTTTCAAGAGACATCTTTCATCTTTAGCTTATTTTAGATCAACTCCTTTCCTACATAAATATGAATATGCTCTTTCTCTAATAACATGCAAGGAAATCTAACTAAACTCCACTAATGCATAAATCTGCCTATATAGCCCGTGATTTATTCTACTATGCCTCTTTATCCTCCTTTGGCTTGCTCTTTTTTTTTTTTTTTTTTTTGATGATGATGATGATTCGGCAACTTTATGGTTACGATCACTTTTTTGGGGTGGAAGAAAGTGTAAACTTCTTGGTAACATGTAGCAACTTTTGTTTTTTTTTTTTTTTTTTTGATGACGGGGAAAAATTAAACCCCGATACAAGGTACAACCATTTTTTATGACGGAGAACAGTCGTTTAAACTCCGATACAAGTGCTGTGAGATGGACTAAGGATGTAGAAACATGCAGTAGCAGGAGCTAGGATTTCAACAATTATGCTTTCGATACACGATACATATGCATGTTTATATATGAAAGTCTTGTCACCAAAATAAACCTCCAAATCTACATGCCCTATCTTTCCACAATCCTAGATTATAAACAATTTCTTGGTAGATAAGTTACTACTTAAGATAAAATTTTACACAAGTAGAGAAATCATCATTTGCCTTTTTTGACTCAAGTGATGTGGATATGCAATGTGATGCAAAGACTGAAAAAAAACATGCATGAAACAAGCATGGAAAAAAAATAGAATGAACTTGAAAAAAAAACAAAGCAACATGAACTTGAAAAATTAATGATTTTTTTTTTTTTTTTATATAATAACATGGATACTCCTGTTTATGAATCGGCCTCATTGTTGTCATCTTCTTCAATGTCCTCATCCAAAATGTACTCGTCATTATCACGCTTCTTGTATAACTTTATCCTTTTACCTGCAATGAAAGCTTTTAGTGCAACACCATTTAATTCACAAAGAGCATACGTACCATTGTTGTTGACTTTTGATACAATGTATGGCCCAAACCACCGTTGAGTGAGCTTTTTGCGTGCATCATATTGAGAGTCAAATGTACTATCATAAATGAGCACCCAATCTCCTACTTCAATTGGCTTAGGACGCAATCGATGAGTTTTATCAAAATAATGTTTGTTCTTCATTCTAGATTCTCTTAATTTTTCAACAGCATCATCAAGTCTTAATTTACCTTGTTCTAACTGTTTAATACGCAAACTCAAAAAATCATCAGTAGACATGTTTTCAGACCAAGGCAAATTTGACCATGCAGAAATATGAGACTGAATTGGAAACAATGGTTTTTGACAGTACATGAGTTCAACAGGCATATATCCAGTAGTACGTGTGCATGTCATTCTATCTGCCCAAAGTGCAAAAGGTAAGAATTTAGGCCATTGTTTGATGTCACCGTTACATGCTTTAGATATGGCTTTCACAATAGGTGGATGCCCTCTCTCTATTTTACCATTGGCCTCTGGATTATATGCAATAGTGAGAGACAAACGAATACCGTGACGCTCAAAGAACTCTTTAGCTTCTCTCGCATTTAACTCTCCACGATCGGCAACTACTTTCTCTATGTACCCAAAGCGACTTATGACATCTTCAAGCAAGAATTTGCAAACATTGTAAGTGGTCTTAGATCGTAGTGCACGTCCCTCTACATGATTAGTTAAGTCTTCTCGTGCAAGTACAATGTAACGCATTTTGTCGATACCTTTAGGCATAGTTACAAGATCTACTACCCACTTGTAGTGAATACAAGGTGGATAAGTAGGATGCAACGGATCTCTATGTTTGACTGATGAATGAAGTTGACAAGTAGAACATGTAGAAACATAGCTACTAATGTCAACATACATCCTAGGCCAATAATAGGTACTTCTAATTTTTTCATATGTTCCAAAAAATCCTTTATGACCTGCCCATAATGTCTCATGCATTTCCTTCATTACTTGCAATTGAAGACCTCTCTTTCCTAGGACTCGTTGTGGATTCTTAACCTTACCCTTAGCATGTCTCCAAAGATAACCATTACATAGGAAAAAGTTATAAGCTCGTTTCCTAATGTTACGGAATCTATTCGTAGTCCAGCTAGGTAATGGTTGTAGTGTACTGAGATACTTTCCTATGTCTCTCCATTCATCTTCATACTCAGACTCATGAAATTTCTCATACTCATATATATGTGGAACATAGTCAACTAAATTCACATTCTTTATTAGATCACTTTCAAGATCATCATCAAATCTAGCTCTCGATAACATATCAGCAACTGAGTTTGACTTACCTGAAATATGAACTAACTCAGGATTTATGAACTTAATATATGAGATCCATCTAAGCATGGCTATATCAGGAGATGAACAATTTGCTATCATTCCAATGAGAGGCAAACAATCAGTCTCAACTTTGACATTTGCACCAATGAAATATTCTTTGTCTGTTTTCAAAGCTGTTACCATACCCCATAGTTCTCGTTTGATCTGTGGATATTTTCGTTGTGTTTCATGTAGAATTTTGGCACCAAACCTAATTGCATATCTATTCCCTTCACTATCATCTTGACTTATGACCCAACCTATACCAATAGGACTAGTATCAACAGTCAATATAATAGGTTTGTTAGCAGAATAGTCTACACGCTTAAGGATGGGAGCTTCAAGCAATAATTTCTTCAATTTACACATAGCTTGAGTGTGTTTGTTAGTCCAAATAAATTTTCGTTTCTTCCTCAATAAGTCATAAAGACAATCAGCAACATGAGCAAAGTGAGGGATCCAAATAACATAAAAGATGCAAGCACCAAGAAATCTACGTACCTCACTCACGTTGTTACATGTTTCAGAAATCTTGCTAATGGCATCAACTTTTTGTGGGTATGGCTTTCGACCATAATGGCCACATAAATGTCCAACAATAAGTACCTCGTTGACACCAAAAACAGATTTCTCTATGGAAAATGTGAGACCTACCTCTTCAAATCGTTGAAATATTCTTTCACAATCAGAGATATGGTCAAGAACAAATTTACGACATCCAGATGAATCTAAAGTAATGTCCTTTACACGTTCCTCACTCCCTTTAATTGGAATATCATCAATGAATGGCATAGTTATATGAGGGATAAAATCATGTAAGACCATATTCATAGCACTCATCATATGAGCCACAGAATTAGTCGCTCCTTGAGGTAAAGTACACATTCGCACTAAGCCTAAAGGAGTTTTCATTGTGGTTATGTCACGACTATCAATTGCTAATTGGAATTGGTCATATCCAGAATATAGATCACCCATTGAATAGATAGAATGTCCTGAAAATGATTCAACAAACTCATCTACAATGGGTCCTGTTCCTACATTCCTTATGGTGACTTTATTGACGGGTTGGAGATCTTGAATAAAACGTAATTTCCCATTCTTTTTAGGCACAGTGAACCATCTGTTTGAGTAAGGTGCAAAAGATGGCTCTAAAATTCTCATGTTTATCTTCTCCTTAAGTAGTTTCATTAGCTCAGGTAAGTGAGCCTTTGGAACAGGTATAGGACGAAGATTCCATGGAATATGTGGAATAGTAAAGATTATCATGGGTGCAAGTAGCTTAGGATCTACACAACCAATCTCATGAGGATACATAGTAAAGGCTTTTCCATGGCTCCGTATAACTCTCTCAAATTTATCTCTCTCTGCTGGCAAAAGAAAGTCATCATCTCTACCAATTTTCACCTGTTTGATTGTCTCATCCGTGAATGTATGTCCTATGTTTTTCTTATCCCGAAGAATTGGATCATTTTTCACATCAATAATTTTTTCATTACTTCCTTGAGGTAATGGTTGAGCTATGGGTTTGATTTTTTTGTCTATAGTTTTGTACTTTGTTTCAACTAAGGCATCATGTGTTTGGTTAAATTTTGAGCACTTGTCAACATTGAGAGCATACTCTTGGATTAGAGCATACTCATCAAGAGAAGAAATAAGAATAATATGGGAATTAGAATTTTGTTGAAGACATAACTCTAACTCCTCAAGAGTAGAGAAACAATGAGATATCTCAATCACATGCTCAATGTTCTCATCATGTTCCATGATTTTGTTGTTTTTATAATTTTTTTGGGTTTTTTGGATAAAAGACTTGGACAATTGACTCTTATGAAGAAAATCTAATCTAGAATGTGGAAAACAAAGTGACAAACTATTGTACATGTTGGTTGGATGCGAGATGTCAAACCAATATCCACTGTTGTCCCGCTCAACAATGGATTCTATCCAAAATTTTGATCATATGTAGCTCCAAACATGAATCGAGGTGCACAATCACTACAAGCATGCTCATGATCCTGAGTAACAATAGGTTTCTTTCTAATTGACAATCGATTCCTAGGATGATTCACTCCTACTGTCATGACTTGAAGTGATTGCATTCCATCCTTAGACTTAAATCTAGCATAGGTAGACCCATCATCCATGGCTTTAGTTTCCATACGACTCTCACAAATAAAGGGTTGACCTAAGAGAACTTCATAGGAGCAATTATCTTGAATAAAAAAGTGAAACTCTTCTGTGATTCCTCCTATGGATATGGGCACACTAGCACAAGCTCCATACAGGGTACCTACACCATTATCTGCAGTTCTCATACGCCATCCACAATCTTTATCTATGGGCCATCGAAACTTATCATAGACTTCTCTTGAAATCACATTGATTTCGGAGCCGGAATCTACTAATGCATTTACAGTGATAGTGTTCTTATCATTTCCTATTTTAACATGGATCTCTGATGTACCTCTAGACCAAAATGTTCTTTTAAAGTGACTTTCAGGATTGTTTTCATGATTTTCATGGTCAGGTTGAATAGGTCCTAAGAAATTTTTATTAACATTTACTTCATCATCATCAAAGTCCTCTTCATCAGATTCATCAAAGTTTAAGGCTTCATTCATAGCTTGATCTTGATCTAGAGAATCTTGCATCTCAGTATCTAGATTAAGTGGAAACCTCTTCCTTTTAATTAGTCCGATAAAGTTATCTTTAAAAACAGGCTTTGCAATAGAGAAAACTTGTTCTAAAGACATAGTCACTTGACTCTTAAGCAAAATGTCATCTAAAATTTCCATAGGATCTATTTTTCTCTCAATTTCTGAAATCAAGATGGCTTTAGGTTTTCTCTTTGGTTTCTTTTGTTTTTGCTCAGGATCTTGTTTTTGTTCATGTTCTCGTGTTTGGTCTTCAGTTTGTTTTGATTGTTCTGGTTTATCTAAAGGCTTTGGTTCTGTTTTTCTTTGCTTTGTCTTCTTCCCTTTTTGTTTCTCCTCTTGTTTTTGTTCATTGGGTTCTGATTCTTGTTTTTTATCTTTAGATTGTGATGTTTCTCCTTGCTCTATGATTGTTTCTATTCCCTCTGAGGTTTGTTTTCGAGTCACTCTTCTTTCACTAGGCTCAGCTTCATCTCTTTTTCGTTTTTCTTCTACATTGGATATGTGAGAAATAAGAGATTGATCTTCTATCGGTGACTCCCAAGCCGTTATTCTCCTAATCTCATCCCGTGCTCTTACTAAAGCCTCTATGGAAAAATCACCTTCCTTTGTGGGTTTACTTGATTCTACTTGTTGTTCATCAAGAGCTTCTAGTTTCACTCCTCTAGTTCCTACGTCCATTATGGTTATATTTTCATAATGTTTTTTCATTCCTCCCTTACCATAATTTCCTTGCAAAGGTAGCCTAGATCGATAGTCACAGATTTTCTTGTCTATGTCTATTACTAGTCGTTGCTCCTTAGCATCCTTCAATAGTTCGCAATCTCTCAAAAAGTGCTCTAATGAATCACACCAAGGACACCTACGAGGGCCACGCACAAAACCATTTTGATTTTGAGGATTTTGATTAACTTGTGGTGGGAAATTTTGAAATTGAGGATTTTGTTGATAAGGTATTGCTTGAACAGGATAATTAGGATTTTGAAAATGCAATTGATGTATTTGAGGAGCTTGGGGAGCAACATGTGGTACTTGAGGTGCAAGAGGAGCTTCCATATTATACGGTTGATGATTTTGAAAATTTTGATTTTGAGGATTTTGAAAAGCTATTTGAGAAGCTTGAGGATACAGGTTTTGATACATTTGAGGATTTTGCACATGAGGATGAGGATTTTGCATTGAAGGATTATGCATGGGAGGATTATGCATTGGAGGAACTTGATATGCTTGAGTAGGAGCTATTTGTGGATTTTGATTGGTAGCTATAACATGTTGATTAGGCTCTTGAAAAGTCATTGGGTTCATTTGATTTTGGAAAGTTTTGGTGTAATTAGATTGTAAAGCATCTATAGTCTTGGCCAAATTGGATTGTGTAGCAATAAGACTTTCCATTTGCTTAGTGAGAATATCCACTTGAGATTGTTCAACTACACTTTTATTTGGCTCTACTTTAAAACCTTGAGTAGGATCCATCATTTGAGGAATAGGAGTAGAGTCAAAAAGCATAGCATGGGATTGTTCTCTAAATTGCTCCTTAATTTGTGGAAGGCTAGCTTGAGGCAGACTAGTTTGCTCATAAAGCATGGATTGTCTTTGATGTCCATGGGCTACAGCCTCTACTACTTTACGTACTTTTTGCCAATTGTCAGTAAGACCATAGCGCTTATCTGGTTCTTCTAATCGCCGTTCAACTTCCCTACGAGTTTCAGGATGAAGAAGCTTAAGAAAATTGATCACAAGATCAGGTTCCAAAGTTATCTTATCCTCATCAGGAAGTTGTTCATAGCGTCTAATATACTCATTTTGTAAGTGAGTAATAGAGCTACTAGGCTTTGGAGAATTGACCCATCGTAAGAATCCATCTCGATTATGTTGGCTATAATCTTCAAGATAGAATTCTTTGAGCATCTCCTTTCTAAAATCACTCCAAGGAAGACTATCATATTGAGTGACACGGTTTATGATAGAGCTATCAACAATTCGTTCAAAGAATGATATCAAAAGATCTTCAGGAAGACCAAAAATCATAGCTTGCTCTTCAAACAAATCTAAGTAGCTTGTGATGTTGATGCCATTGAATTTTCCCTTCTCTCTCAACATAGAAGAGACTATTCTTTGGCCTTGTTTCTCAACAATAAGGGATTTGAATCCTTCCTCCATCTTATGTGAATAAGCAAGTGATGCACGATGTTCTAGATCTCTCACAAATGTGTTTACTTCGCGACGAAGATGTGCACGATACTGTGAGAAATCCAGTGCAACACTCAAGAATGATAATGATGATATGATCAGGATGAAAAATATGAAACAAAGGATATGGATCACAACCTCCCAACAAGATCAGAAGCAAATACCACGAAGCGTTTCACGTCGGGTTCAAATGTGGAGGTGATCGCAATCCGGGTGGATCGGGTCCGGTCGTGGCACACACAGGGTGTATGAAGCTAATGAATGTTGGAAGGTTTAAAGATGTGAAGGTGAAATTAATGTTGAGAATGGAGAAGAGAGAGATGTTGAAATAATTATGGGAATGGGAATGTAGGTGTGCAAGTTAGTTTGATGACATGAATGATAAAAATGAAAGAGAACCATACACACGAATCAAATTTGGAAGGAAGAATGGTCCATTGGAGGAGCTTCTTAAACACTTCCTAATTCTAATCCATATGTATAGCCTTCTTTGGATGATATGTATGCATGATGAGAATAGATGGAATCCTTACACATAAATCAGTTTCGAAAGGAAGAATGGTCCAATATTGGAGCTTCTTATACACTTTCAGAAACTAATAAATATGTATGGATTTGTATGGATTATATGCATGCAAGTGAATTATGATGATGGATTTTACTCACAAGCTCAAAGAAACATCCTCACTGGTTCAACGCAATACTGCGGAGCCTTCTCACACATAGAAGAAATAGAAGACATGTAAAAATACTTAAGAGACTGAGAGAGGTGACAAGAGACAAGTGACAAGTGACATGAATTAAAAGAATTTGAATTAAGTTACATGTAAAAGATCCTCGTGGTACGTCATGCTAAGCAGTCTACTGATCAAAGGTGGTTCCGACCCTCAAACCATGACAGTTCAACCGAATGTCACACGTAAGAAGGTGAGTTCCACTCCAGTGACCCTATGTCTGTCTAGGCTCGTAACGTCTAACTAAAGAAGTCTAAGACTCATTAAAATCAGCTCTAACTCACTCACACGCTCCACCGAGGGTGAGTCAAGATAGAGATGCTGGTTTCAAGCGCCTATCCTAAATTGGAGTTCTAACTTAAATTTGAAACTAGGTTCTATACTCATACTAGCTCACCTTGGATCCTCACTCGCTCAACCGAGGGTGATCGTCTCAAGGAAACCGTAAGCTAGCATGAGCCCTATGGATGCCTAAAAATGATGCCCTAGGAGTTTGGAGGGGGGTTTATATAGTTTTTTGAATGAATTTGGGCCCTTGGATCTAGAGAAATCAACTCTCAACTCTAGGATCACTACTTTCGATTACAACCATTTGATTAATCAAATCAATGGCTTGGAATTGTCCTTTCTATCAAATCTAGTGTAAAGGAGTGAAATTTAGGCGCCCTCATTCTCCACCATTGGATCTGGGGATGATCTGGACCGTCGGATCAGTGCTGACATCAATTCGGATAAGATAAGCCACTATTTTTGGAGAAATGCTGCATTATTGATCTTTGATTGTAAAAAAGGTCTTCTTTTATGGAAAAAATTCGTGGATCCTCCTTCCTTTATGCTTTAGTGCATCTCCACCCTTGAATATGAGCTCATCTTGACCGTACAACATGGTTCAATCATATTTTGACATGTGGCAGACATTCAAGCCTTCAATTTTCTTATTCTAGAAAATTGCGGTGACCTTGAAAACTGGACTTTGTGCTCTTTGACCCTCCAAAAAGTCTTTGATGAAGATGAAACATTGTAGGACTATGTTTCCAAAGATCTCCTGCAGGAATATGTAGAAAAAACTCCCATCTGAATCTAACTTGTACAAGTTTGACTACATTTGGAAGCTTGCAAGGTGGCATTAAGGTGTCTAGGAAGCTCAGATAGCCTTGAAACTTTATACAAATATGTAGCCACATATGGTCTTTATACATGCCAAACCATATGGCTAACATAAATTTCTATACAAGAATTTGTAGGGTCAAACTAGAAAAAATACATTTTTACAAAATGAACATAGCATATCAATGTGCTACCAAATCCATTTTCTGCTGAAATTTGGGCTATAGAGTGCCTTTGACAATCTTTACAAGTATATGAATTTTCATCTAATTTGGTGACAATGAAAGTTTTGCCCTAATTTCCCAGCTTTGACCAGCTTTGACCGCTACCATAGACTTTCTTGATTTCTTTGAAACTTTGTATCTGAGCTTCCTTTGACATCCTTGATGCATCCTGGACTTCTCGGGGAATTTCGGCTACCTTCACCAAATATGTTTTTTGTAGGCCTTCACAAGTGAGAGAGGAGAGAAAATCTCGACGACACCGTGTCTCTCTCTCTCTCTCTCTCTCTCTCTCTCTCTCTCTCTCTGTCTCTCCGTCGCGTCTCTCTCTCTCTCTCTCAGTACTACATGGACTACCCGGCGGCACCCTCTACATGGACGAGGACCTCACGTGTATGCAGGTGGCACATAGACATGCTTACATTCCACAGATACTCCAGGCACGTCGAGAGGGTAGGAAGGCCTTTTACGGTGATGGTAAGGTCTTCATAGATGGATGCCCTATCAAATAGGGCCATGCGGCCTATGAGACATCACTACACCAGGAGACACCACTCAGAGGAGCAGTGTGGAACTGCAATGGGGCACTCTGGACGCGACCAAACAGAGTCGAGGAGATCCTGACATCACATGACTTTGCGTGCATCACAGAGACACACGAGAGCCCAGAGAGAGGTCTACCACACATTGTAGGTTTTCATTGGGAATCTGCATTCAGGACCACAACGAGACAGAGTACAGCGCGAGGATCGGGAGGAGTGGCCATCGTATTTCGACAGGAGATACAGAGCCGGATCCATATTATAGGTAGAGATGAGGAGGCACGATACATGTGGGTTCACATGGAGATAGCACATGGGAGCTCGATTTACATTGCTATATGCTACTTCCCATTATGCGGATCTCGATACGCAGGACAGGATCTGGGGGGACCGATCCAAGATAGAGACTCACCATACACAGCGCTTTCAGATGAGATACTACATTACAGCACACTAGGTGAAGTCTTCCTTATGGGGGACTTCAATGGCCACACTTAGTTGCATCAGTGCGAGGCATACGACATGGACCACCCACATCTCATGAGGGCCAGAGAGGAGATTAGCACCAGTAGAGTATCGGCAGATACGGGTCAGGACACCACCGGCTATGGTAGACATCTACTGGAGCTAGGCAGCCCACATCATCTCGTTATATATAACGGGATGAATCGTTGGCCAGGTTCAGACGGATTTACTTGCTTCCCTCACGGGGGAGGTGAGAGCACAATCAACTACATTTTGGGTACTACCTCTGGAGCTTCACTCATCCCTTCACTTAGTATTGGACGATGCCCACTCGGTGCTGACCACACATTTATCACATTCACACTCTCATCTCCGATTCCATTAGACCCTCCCTCACCCAGTGAGATACATACCACGATACACTTCACACACGAGCTCTCACACGTTTATGCACACCATTTACACACCCGCCTACTCTCCCTGGATCCATTCTCTTATTTTGGACACACTTACATCACATATCACCTCCATCCTACAGGACTCAGCTCTCTGCAGCTTCCCACACCGCACACATATGCACCCTCCACGCATAGGATCCATGCCCCAGAACCGTTGGTGTGATGCAGATTGTCGTGAGCTACGGAAGCACCTACGGATTTTAGAGCATAGAGGAGATATTACACACACACATGCACAACATCACATGCAGAGCCTTACTCATCGCAAACGGCAAGAGTAGGAGGAGAGACAGTATTGGGATATTTACCATTTGCTCATGAGTCGAGACAGTGTAGTGGCATGGAGACATTTGAGAGAGAGAGGAGACAGTAGACACCTATCCGAGACCCGAGCACTTGGCATAGCTATGCACGGAGCCTATACAAGATCCCAGACCGGCCTCTCATTCCCAGACCGTAGAGCTCACGTCCAACTACCTCTGACTTCTTCACACCCACTATGGTGGGACACGCTATTGCCCGGCTTCAGCATGGTAGGGCCCATGATCATTTCGGTTTACAGGAAGAGCACCTCATCTATAAAGGCACGACTCTCGCACCGCTCATTGCCCATCTCTTCAACCGTGCATTGGTTGAAGGGTTCCCAGACTCATCGACTGAGCACACCATAGTGCCCATTCATAAGTAAGGTGATACTATGGATCCACCTACATACCGGACGATCATGATTGGCCCTATATTGGCCAAGTTATATGGGGCGGTACTAGAGACAGAGTTAAGTACTCTCACTGAGAGTAAGGGCATCAGGGCTCCAGGACAGGTAGGTTTTAGACAAGATTACTCTACCATTGACCACATCTTCACTCTGAGATGCCTGATCGACCAGGCTAGGGTGAGGAAGAGGAGATTATATTGTTGCTTTGTGGACTTCCGCAAAGCATTTGACACTGTTCTCAGGCATCGACTCTTCAGACGACTCCTTGACATTGGAGCTCCGGAGGAGATGATATGGGGGATCTACGCCTTATATGAGAGAGTATCTGGTAGAGTCAGATGTCCAGGGGGCTTATCTGATCCACTTGCTAGCACTATCGGGGTGAAGCAAGGATGCCCTCTCTCACCCATCCTCTTTGGTCTCTACATTGATGAGATAGTGGACTTCATAGAGCAGCAGGAGGGAGATGGCATTGAGGTACACGCGTCCAATGTCCATATTCTTTTATACGCTGATGATATTGTATTGGTTTTCAGAGTCTGTAGAAGGTCTACAACATCATCTACACAGCCTAGATGACTTTTGCAGACACAGAGGGTTATCTGTGAACCTTGCTAAAACCAAGGTCTTGATCTTTCATACATCAGCATAGGTACGCAGACATAGTTTGTTCACAGCAGCAGGTGGACCGATCGAGGTGGTCCGATCATATGTTTACTTGGGGTTGACATTTATAGCAGCATCAAGGGTCTTCTCTATGGTTCAGGCAGCCCGTGACCGCATCACACGTGGGTATGCAACACTAGCTTTGATGGAGAGACAGTGCCACCAGGCAGATTTTCAAGAGCCCCGCACAAAGGGGTGGCTCTTTGAGACTTTGGTTACACCAGGGCTCATGTATGGGGCAGCCATATGGGGTCCAGGATTAGCTACATCAGTATGGACAACATTAGAGAGGCCACAGATCCTCATGATTGCCAGACTCATCTGCAGCAAGCCTTTAGTACCACATGATATCATTAGAGTAGAGCTCGCTGCACCTCCGATGCTAGTTGAGGCACTATTCCAGAGAGTATGCCTATTACACAGACTTCGGAGCATGGATACAAAGCGCATTGCTTATCGTGCTTTTGAGGCATCACGTGATATGGCATTAGCAGGAGACACCTCCTCATGGTATGCATAGACACGAGAGTGGCTTGCCCACCATGGCTTTGACATAGACAAGCTACCACCACTACAGTACGACTCTCATGCACCCACCTACTCGCTCTCTCATCAAGAGAGGAATAGGATCATTCGTCAGGAGATATGGCATACATACATATAGAGGACATGGGTGAGCCCTAGGGGTACATTGCCACCGAAAATGCTCTACTACCGCGAGCATTTTCTACATATATCAGGCACGGGCTTCATCGAGATTCCGAGATACATGCAGACCTACCTTCCCCACCACCCACGAGTCATCATTGGGAAGCTCTAGGTTTCATCATATCAACTCGAGATTGAGAGGGGTCAGTCCAGGGGAGTCCCCCATGAGGAGAGGTGGTGCCGAGTATGCCAGACAGAGGTAGAGAGTGAGGAGCATTTTGTTATCAGATGTCCAGCATACTTAGACCTAGGAGCACACTTCCAGATCGAGGAGTCATTCCAGTTGTGCATGACTATGAGAGACCAGAGACGCTTGGGACACTTTTTCACAGCAGCATACGAGAGGCGAGAGCGGTCACTACATCCCATACATCAGCCACGGGTGAGTACCCAGTAGACCATTACCCAGTTCTTTCAGCGAGTTGAGCTACATCAGAGAGGTCCATCTATAGGTCTCACGCTCCACCAGGCAGCAGCACAGAGAGCAGGGCACCGACCATGCATGGGCGAATATCATCGACCACGACTATATCAGGAGGATATCTCACGCATCAGGATTGCCTACCACCACATGATGGAGCATAAACATACCACCACCCCTTGGGTTGTCTTCCTTCAGGAGGCACTCAGACAACCACCGATGTACCACATACTACACCAACCTCCACCCATCACCAGTAGCTAGAGTGTTTTACTCACATTTTGGATCCCCCCATGTATTAGGTGGCCACTATTTGCAGAGTCAGAGCCACGTCTCCCCAGCCTTTTCCAGCCCTATATAGCTTTGTGTAGCGATATACTTTTTATTTCATTTTATCTTCTACACAGGGTTACTACACTTGTACATGGTTTTTGTCTCATAGGCCAAGTTTGGCCTCTAGAAGACGTTAATATGACTTTCTTTCTTTCTTTCTTTCTCTCTCTCTCTCACTCTCTCTCTCTATCTCTCTCTCTCTCTCTCTCTCTCTCTCTCTCTCTCTCTCTCTCTCTCTCTCTCTCTAGGACCCCCGCCCTGCCAATCCCTCTCCGCCCCGCCACTCTTCCCTTGCTATCCCCGCAAGGACTCCCCCCGTTGTCCCCCGCATCCCTCGTTGTCCCCTCCCCCCACTATCCCTGCTACCTCCTCAGCCCCCGCGCGCTGCTCCAGCCTCCCCCACCCACCCCACCTGCGAACCCCACAGCCCCATGCTTCCCCCACCTCTACAACCCCCTCCCCACCTGCTGCTCCCTCCCTGCTCCCACCTCTGCAGCGCCCTGCCACCCCCTCCTCTCTCCCACCCACCAGCCCCACAGCCACCATAGCTACCTCCCCCCACACTTCCCCCGCAGCTCTCCTCCCCCGCATCTCTTCCCTCCCACCCCCGCACACCACTTTCCCCGCCACCCTCGCTGATCACTCCCCCTGCCACCCCCACAGAGCCCGCAGCCCCACCACTCGCATAACTCCCCCCGCCACCCCTGCTCTGCCTATTCTCTCCCTCTCTCTCTTTTCCCCCGCAAACCCCCTAGTCCCTCTCACCCCTGCCCCGCGAGTCCCCTCTCTCCCCCGCCCCCCGCCAATCCCTCATCTCCCCACCCACTATTCCCACTATCCCCACTTACCCCACAGCCCCCTCAGAGGACTTCCCCTGCCAATCTCACTTCAGCCTCCCCCTCCTACCCACCCACACCCCCAGCACATGCTCCCCATGCAGCCCAACCCTCCACACACACCCCCTACTGTTGTGCCTGGTGGTGATTTGGCTAAAGTGCAGAGAGGAATATGCACTAATAGTGCATTTGAACCTTCTTCGATGATGGCTAAATGTGACCCCAAGCATGGAAAGTATATGGCTTGCTGATTGATGTATTGAGGAGATGTTGTTCCCAAGGATGTTAATGCAGCTGTTGCAATAATCAAGACAAATAGAACAATTCAGTTTGTGGATTGGTGTCCAACTGGCTTCAAATGTGGAATTAATTATCAACCCCCTCCTCTTTTCCCCCACCACCCCCGCGGCGCCCACCATCACCACAACTCCCCCCCCCCCCCAACCCCACCGTCCCCTCCTCTTTTCCCCACCACCCCCATGGCCCCCACCATCACCACAATCCCCTCCAACCCCACCGTCCCCTCCTCTTTCCCCCACCACCCCCGTGGCCCCCACCATCACCACAACCCCCTCCAACCCCACCGTCCCCTCCTCTTTTCCCCCACCACCGCCCGCGGCCCCCACCATCACCACAACCCCCTCCAACCCCACCGTCCCCTCCTCTTTCCCCCACCACCCCTGCGGCCCCCACCATCACCACAACCCCCTCCAATCCCACCGTCCCCTCCTCTTTCCCCCACCACCCCCGCGGCCCCCACCATCACCACAACCTCCTCCAAACCCACCGTCCCCTCTTCTTTTCCCCCACCACCCACACGGCCCCCACAATCACCACAAGCCCCTGAAACCCCACTGTCCCCTCCTCTTTTCCCCCACCACCCCTGCGGTCCCCACCATCACCACAACCCCCTCCAACCCCACCGTCCCCTCCTCTTTTCCCCCACCACCCCGGCGGCCCCCACCATCACCACAACCCCCTGAAACCCCACTGTCCTCTCCTCTTTTCCCCCACCACCCCCGCGGCCCCCACCATCACCACAACTCCCTCCAACCCCACCCTCCCCTTCTCTTTTCCCCCACCACCCCCGCGGCCCCCACCATCACCACAACCCCCTCCAACCCCATCGTCCCCTCATCTTTTCCCCCACAACCCCCACACCCACCCCCACCCCGACCCCCATCTCTACTACCTCTGCTCCCATCCTCTCTCGACACTCATGCTTGATAAAAGAGAATTCAATTGGTTTCGCAAAAGTTCTTGATGTTGTTACGTTGGTGCTTTTTGAGCATGAAGAAGATGGCTCTTCTAATTAAGGAATTCTTTGGGCTCTTGGATTGGTGGGATTAAAATCAACCCTCCATCCCACCGTCCCTCAATCCCTCCATCTGCACCACCCACCATCTCTCACATTCGTTGGGTCATTTCAATAGCATGGGCGGCATGCAATGAGGACCTCATCTTGCATGCCAAAGTGGCAGTAAAAGTATAAGTGGTATAAGGGAAAGTGGAGAAATGACTCTTGCCGCCAACCGTTCATGACGACTGCCTATTCTTGAGGATGCAATTCAAATCTAGTGGCATATTTGATCTACCCCTCCAATTTTGGGGCAATCAATCGGTGCACATTCAGTGGACGTGAGGAATCGGCAAGGCCCTCTTGGCCTATTGGAGCCTATAAAAGAAATGGGCTTGTGTTCATTTGGGATACATATAGATATACACATATACCTAAATACATACAGGGGTCCTCTCTTTGCACTCTGTGGCTACAAGCCTACTATAGGAAGTCACTCTGTGGCGAGGATACAGAGCGTGGGCTTCCCAGTGGAGGGCTAATAGCACTATAGTGTGAAGAGAGTGGCTTGGTTTTGTCATTCAGTGTGCATTAGTGGTATTTTCATGCTCTTTCCCTCAGAGCAAGTCTTCATAGTTTGTATTGATCAGTGCCAGTCTGCATCTAGTTGTGTTCATTATACGAATTGGATGAATATCTTGTATTGATGTTGTTTAGTTCTGGAGTGGCATGTTAGCCTAGAGCATCAACAATTGCAGCATTTCCTTGGCTTACATTGTAATCATCGGTTCGAACTAAGGAGTGGTTTGGTCTCCTAGTATGGTCATTTGTCATTAATCTTTTCACTAAGTAGCTACAATTGTGTGCAATTATTGTTATTTGTCTGCTCACAGAAGTGTTTAAGGGTATATTTCCCTAAGGAGAACCTCCCTTGAGTAGGCGACATATTGGAAGTGCATATTCTTTGCCCTTGTTAAAAGTGGATACCCCAGTACCTTCCTACAGTTTGGCATGCCCGATGGGACACTTGCATTTCTGTGAGAGGCCCTGAGGATAGTAAATAGTCCTCTTTCTCAGTATTTTTTTCCCTATTGCAGTTGCAAGTAGGTACATGACCCATACCCGAGCAGATAAGGAGCCTCTTCCTGTACGAAGGAGCCTTAACAAGTCAGCTATATCTTCGACTAGTGAACCTAGATCCCCTCTACGCTCCTTGAAATTATTTATTGATTTGGGTGTGACACCACTGTCAAAGGAGAAGCATAGGAGAACATTAGATTTCTCCTCAGATACGTCAGAAGAAACACGAGTGCAAATGGAGGATCTCTCTCATTTACTCTCCAACTCAATATCAAGTTCCCTACCTTCAAGGGACAAGCTTATGAGGATGTTGATGATCATGTGAGGAGGTTCATCTCTTTATGCTGTGGACGAGGTCCACAGAATAGAGAGGATGCAATGCTGGTACTCTTCCCATCCACATTGGAAGGCCTTGCTGAAAAATGGTACAATCAATATGAAGATGGCCATTTTGCTACATGGGAGGCTTTGAAGACGGCTTTCTCACAGACATTTCGACCAAGTGACTCCTCGGAAAGGTCTCTAGACCAGCTAGAGAACCTAAGGCTAAGATCAGGTGAATCCTTTCATGAACTTAACACTAGGACAAAAGCACTTGTTGCACGTCTTCCACATGCTCCAGGTGATTTCTTGGTTAAAAAATGGATAGAGAAAGCTCTTCCTAGGTCATCTCAGCAGAAGTTACGTGAGTATCTTAGATTGGATGCAACCCTCAATGATTTTGTTGCAGCAGCATCACGCATTGAAGAAGCTAGGCAACATTTTGAAGGGGATACACAACCGAATTATGCTGCAGAACTAGACCCTATTGGGCAATTGAGGAAGGAACTAGAAGCATTGAGAATGCAACAAAATCAACAAGAAGAGAAGATCTTGCCACCACTGCGTTGCACTGATGATGAATTAGCCCAACTTCGCCGTGAGTTAGAAGATTTGCAGACCACTCACTATATAAGAAGGGAGATTTGGTGCACAATATGTAACAACAATGGACATTCCAATGCTAATTGTCCTAACAAGGTAAGCTGTCAATTTTGTGGAAAGGATGGCCATGAAGCTAGAGATTGTTACTACCTCAAGGGTACACAGCAACGAGGTAACTCTCAAGCTTTGGATTCATATTATGCTAGTACTTCAAATGAACCTAATAGAGAGGAGAACAGACCAACGAAGCCCAGATATAATAGGCCTTTGATGTGCTACCGTTGTGGTGAGTATGGCCATATGCAAAATAGGTGTTCCCTTCCAGAAGATGCACCTCCTTGTCAGCATTGTCCAGAGGCTAAGGATCACTACACCAAAGATTGCCCAAGAAGTTGTCCTGCTCCAATCCACATGATTGGAGTCTCTCCACAAGAAGAAGGTATGACCACTCAGTCTTATGCTGTTTCATCTTCTTCAATGCCCATGATGACTAGAGCTAGACAAGCGGCAACCCGTAGAGAGGAACAAGAGGGACTCCATGATAAAGAGGAGGAAAAGAAGGTTGGTTGGATGGACCAAGCAAATATTGAAGGAGCTTATGAAAGGATGGCTACTTCACTAAAGGATCAACCAACAAGTCTGCAAGCAGACACACATGAGGTAAACATTGAGCAAGTTTTGAAAAGCATTCATCACAAGGTTAGTCTGTACAAACTTATAAGGATTGATTCAAAAATAAGAAGTGACTTATTGAAGATTATACACTCTGCTCACTTGATCCAATCACCTAGTATAGATGGTTTCATGGTTGATTTTCCCCATGCACCCTTGGCAGACTACCAAAGCTCAAGATTATCTATTTGTATAAAGGATGAAGCTCTCACAGGTGTGATCATAGATGGAGGCTCTGGTATCGATTTGATGCCGGATTTCACAATGAAGAAACTGAATTTGAACCCCACCAAGATGGCACCATTCACAGTTACACTAGCAGATCAACATCGGGTTGCGCCAGTTGGCATTATTGAAAAGGTACTGATGATAGTACAGGGTTGTCACTTTGTTCTAGATTTTGTTGTTATTGCACTTCCATAGGAGACTTCTTACCCTTTACTCCTGGGGAGGCCTTGGTTGAGGCAAGCAAAAGCTTTGCAAGATTGGGGGAAAAACAAACTGTGGATTTCAACAAGCACCAATAGCCAATTGCAACTACATTTGGAAGAAGGATTCGACTCAAGGAAAACTATTGAGTATACTGTGGACACTCAGGTAGTGCCCTCTCTACCCCAAAAAGAAGATACATTATTGAATTGGATGATGGAAAGTGCAGAGTGTTGCACAGTGGAAATCAATGAAATAGAGGAAGAAGTTGCAGATGAGGGGGTTGCAGGAAAAGGCCATGAAGTTCACAAGGAGTTAAAGAATGAGAGTTTTCACGAGAATACAACCTTTGAAGGGGTAACAAATATAGAAGTATCAGAGAAGGAAAGTTATGAGCCTGAGTGTAGAGAAGATCTTCCTTTTAAGGATATACCTCAAGGATGGACCAGAGAACATATTGCAGAATATAAGCTAAAGTCCACTCCTGCATACAGTGGAGATGATTTCTCAAACAAGACTAGTCCTGAAACACTGGTTCACGAAGTAAATCTAGGGGATGAAGAGAACCCTCAAGTAGTCCACCTGGCCTCCTAGCTATGGCATTATCCCCCTTTACTACAGAAGGTAACTTCTTTACTTTTTGCTTACAAAAATGTCTTCGCATGGTCCTACAAAGATCTAACAGGAATACCAGAGGAGCTTGGATTACACCGAATACCCTTGGTTGAGGGAGCCGTGCCTGCAAGAAGTAGGCCATATTGACTCAATCCAAAGTATGCAGAGGCGGTAAAATTGGAAATTACAAAACTAGAAGAAGCGGGTATAATTGTTCCAGTAGAACATTCTAGGTGGCTTTCTTCTATGGTTATCGTACCCAAGAAAAATAGTGGAAAAATAAGAGTCTGCGTTGATTTTCGTGCCTTAAATAAAGTAACTGTTCAAGATGAATTTCCGCAGCCCTTCACAAAGCAAGTACTTGAGGAAGTAGCAGGTCAAACTTTGTACAACTTCGTGGATGGTTTTAGTGGCTACAATCAGAGAGTGATCCATCCTAATGATGGGGACAAAACAGCCTTTGTTACTCCATGGGGCACTTATGCCTATACTCGCATGGCTTTTGGCTTGAAGAATGCACCAGCTTCATTTAATAGAACAATGTATCTGATATTGGGCAAGTGGTTGAAAACTTTTCTACGCATTTTTATGGATGAGTTTTCAGTATTTTCTGGCACAAATAGAAGAGCAACAGTTCAAGATTTCCATGATCATTTGGAAAATCTAAAGGAAATCTTTGAGCAATGTCTCAAAACAAGTTTGAAGTTAAATCCTGCTAAATGTCATTTTTTGGTTACCAAGGGTACTCTTCTTGGTCACATAGTATCTACTGTATGGATAATGGTTGATCTGGCAAAGGTGATTGCTATCCTCTCCATGCCTATTCCACAAAGCCCAAAGGAAGTGCAAAGTTTTTCGAGCCATGCAGGATACCATAGAAGATTCATACGAATGTATTCAGAAATATCTAAGCCATTGTCAAGGCTTACCAGTAAAAAGGTCCCCTTCTCATGGAGTGTTGAAGTGGAGAAAGCATTTTGTGAACTAAAATTGAGGTTATGTACTGCTCCACTTTTAAGTGTTCCTAATTGGTCATTGGAGTTTCATGTGCATACAGATGCTAGTCTTCATGTTGTTGATGCAGTTCTAGCTCAACCATCATCACACAAGGTTGACAGACCTATCTCCTATTCCAACAGTTTACTCACCAAGGCAGAAAGGAACTACAGTACCACTAAAAGGGAAGGTTTGGCTATTGTATTTGCTCTTCAGAAGTTTCGGCATTACCTTCTCGTTGTACATTTTATAGTCATATCTGACCATCAGCCTTTGAAGTACTTGATAAACAAGCCTAGAGTAGCTGGAAGGGTTTGGAGATGGTTACTCCTGTTTCAAGAATTCAACTTTGATATTCATATTAAGCTGGGAAGAGAGCACTACATGGCAGATCAAGTATCCAGGACCGCAATGAGCGAGAAGGCAACAGGTATTAATGATGAATTGGTGGATAGTAATCTCTTCCTAGTAGCAACTCAGACTCATTGGTATGATGGAATTCTCAATTTTCTTACTACTAGAAAAATCCCAAAGCATTTGACACCGATAGAAAAGAGCAGATTACTCCTTAAAATCAAGGTATACTCACTCATAAATGGGAATTTATATAGATATTGTCAGGATGATATCTTGAGAAAGTGTGTTTATCCAGAGGAGGTAAATCCTTTGCTAGAGGCTGCACATAGTGAAGGGCATCTAAAGGGGGAAGAATTCACTCACAGAATCATCCACAAAGGACTATGGTGGCCTCATATTTACAAGGATGCAATCAAGTTTTCTAATGAATGCCACATTTGCCGGAGGTGTGCTCCTACACCAACCAGATTGAATTTCCAACCATTAGTCATATCTACAGGATGGCTCGCATTTGAACGATGGGGTCTTGATTTCATAGGACCAATTAGTCCAACTGGTCAACCTGGGGGTAAGAAGTATATTTTGATGGCGTCATGTTATGCAACTAAATGGATAGAGGCTAAAGCTACTGTGGACTGCACGGCTTTAACAGTAGCTAAGTTTTTGTATAAACGTATTTTCTCAAGATTTGGTTGCCCATTGGAAATCATTAGTGATAGGGGAACACATTTTGTAAATCAGCTACTCGAATTTATATTTGACAAGTACAAGGTTTTTCATAAAAAATCTTGTGCCTACTATCAAAGGGCAAATGGCCAAGCAGAGAGCTCCAATAAGATTTTGATCGGATTGCTACGCAAATTATCTTTTGATCATCAAAGCTTTTGGCCACAAGCATTGATCGGTGCAATTTGGGCTTTCAGAACTACAAATAGGGGAACCACTGGCGAGAGTCCATTTTGCTTAGTACATGGAAAAGAGGCATTAGCACCATTCGAATTTATTATCAAAAGAGAACTTGGAGCCAAAACCATTGGAATTGAACCTCCCATTAGGAGACTGGTGGCATTAGAAGAATATAGAGAAGGAGCAATGAAAAAACTTCACGTAACACAAGAAGAGCACAAAAGATTGCACAATAGGTATCTTAGGTCCAAAGAAGTACACAAAGGATCCTTGGTTTTGGTGCATCAGATCCCAACAGTTTCAACCAAATTGGTGCCCAAGTGGATAGGACCATACAGAGTGGTAAAGGTATTACCACATGGAGCAGTGCATGTGGAGGATTTGCAGGGTAAGAGGATACCCCTGGTCAACATCTCCAGGGTGAAGAATTACCTTAATTAAGTCAACACGGAAGAACTTCATTCATTGTACATATCATGCTTCATTCAGTTCGCAGTTTATTTGGTCTATTCAATAAGCGAATCAAAAGGAAAAGTTGCACCGGGACGGTGCAAAGACTTGATGTGGGGGTCTGTAGCGTCGTCTCCTCTCTCTCTCTCTCTCTCTCTCTCTTTCTCTCTCTCTCTCTCTCTCTCTCTCTCTCTCTCTCTCTCTCTCTCTCTTCGTGACCCCCACCCCGCCAATCCCTCTCCGCCCTGCTAGTCTTCCCCGCCCCGCCAATCCCGCTCTCTTTCCCCCCGCTATCCCCGCAAGGACTCCCCCCGCTGTCCCCCACTGTCCCCTCCCCCCGCTATCCCCGCTACCTCCTCAGCCCCCGCGTGCTGCTCCAGCCTCCCCCACCCACCCCACCCGTGAACCCTGCAGCCCCATGCTTCCCCTGCCTCTGTAGCCCCTCCCCACCCGCTGCTCCCTCCCTCCTCCCACCTCTGCAGTGCCCCACCACCCCCTCCTCTCTACCACCCACAAGCCCCATAGCCACCGCAACTACCTCCCCCCACACTTCCCCCGCAGCTCTCCTCCCCTGCATCTCTTCCCCGCCACCCCCGCAGACCACTTTCCCCGCCACCCCCGCTGACCACTCCCCCTGCCACCCCCGCAGAGCCCGCAGCCCCACCCCCTGCGCAACTCCCCCTGCCACCCCCGCTCTCCCTATTCTCTCCCTCTCTCTCTTTTCCCCCGCAAACCCCCTTGGTCCCTCTCACCCCCACCCCGCGAGTCCCCTCTCTCCCCCACCCCCCGCCAATCCCTCATCTCCCCACCCACTATCCCCACTATCCCCACTTACCCCGTAGCCCCCTCAGAGGACTTCCCTCACCAATCTCACTTCAGCCTCCCCCTCCTACCCACCCACACCCCCAGCACATGCTCCCCACGCAGCCCAACCCTCAACACACAGCCCCTACTGTTGTGCCTGGTGGTGATTTGGCTAAAGTGCAGAGAGGAATATGCACTAATAGTGCATTTGAACCTTCTTCGATGATGGCTAAATGTGACCCCAGGCATGGGAAATATATGGCTAACTGATTGATCTATCGAGTAGATGTTGTTCCAAAGGATGTTAATGCAGCTATTGCGACAATCAAGACAAAGAGAACGGTTCAGTTTGTGGATCGGTGTCCAACTGGTCTCAAATGTGGAATTAATTATCAACCCCCTCCTCTTTTCCCCCACCACCCCCGTGTTGCCCACCATCACCACAACCCCCTCCAACCCCACCGTCCCCTCCTCTTTTCCCCACCACCCCCGCGGCCCCCACCATCACCACAATCCCCTCCAACCCCACCATCCCCTCCTCTTTCCCCCACCACCCCCGCGGCCCCCACCATCACCACAACCCCTTCCAACCCCACCGTCCCCTCCTCTTTTCCCCCACCAACCCCCCGGCCCCCACAATCACCACAACCCCCTCCAACCCCACCGTCTCCTCCTCTTTCCCCCACCACCCCCGCAGCCCCCACCATCACCACAACCCCCTCCAATCCCACCGTCCCCTCCTCTTTCCCCCACCACCCCCGCGGCCCCCACCATCACCACAACCCCCTCCAACCCCACCGTCCCCTCCTCTTTTCCCCCACCATCACCGCGGCCCCCACCATCACCGCGGCCCCCACCATCACCAACCCCCTCAAACCCCACTGTCCCCTCCTCTTTTCCCCAACCACACCTTCGGCCCCCACCATCACCACAACCCCCTCCAACCCCACCGTCCCCTTCTCTTTTCCCCCACCACCCCCGTGGCCCCCACCATCACCACAACCCCCTCCAACCCCACCGTCCCCTCATCTTTTCCCCCACAACCCCCACACCCACCCCCACCCCCATCTCCACTACCTCCGCTCCCATCCTCTCTCCACGCCCATGCTTGATAAAAGAGAATTCAATTGGTTTGGAAAAAGTTCCTGATGTTGTTACGTTGGTGCTTTTTGAGCATGAAGAAGATGGCTCTTCTAATTAAGGAATTCTTTGGGCTCTGGGATTGGTGGGATTAAAATCAACCCTCCATCCCACCGTCCCTCAATCCCTCCATCTGCACCACCCACCATCTCTCACATTCGTTGGGTCATTTCAATAGCACGGGCGGCATGTAATGAGGATCTCATCTTGCATGCAAAAGTGGCAGTAAAAGTATAAGTGGTAAAAGGGAAAGTGGAGAAATGACTATTGCCGCCAACCGTTCATGACGCCTGCTTATTCGTGAGGATGCAATTCAAATCTAGTGGCATATTTGATCTACCCCTCCAATTTTGGGGCAATCAATCGGTGCACATTCAATGGACATGAGGAATTGGCAAGGCCCTCTTGGCCTATTGGAGCCTATAAAAGCAATGGACTTGTGTTCATTTGGGATACATATAGATATACACATATACCTACATACGTACAGGGGTCCTCTCTTTGCACTCTGTGGCTACAAGCCTACTATAGGAAGCCACTCTGTGGCGAGGATACAGACCGTTGGCTTCCCAGTGGAGGGCTAATAGCACTAGAGTGTGGAGAGAGTTGGTTGGTTTTGTCATTCAGTGTGAGTCAGTGGTATTTTCATGCTCTTTCCCTTAGAGCAAGTCTTCATACTTTGTATGGATGAGTGCCAGTCTGCATCTAGTTGTGTTCATTATACGGATTGGATGAATCTCTTGTATTGATGCTATTTAGTTTTGGAGTGGCATGTTAGCCGAGAGCATCAACAATTGTAGCATTTCCTTGGCTTACATTGTAATCATCGGTTCGAACTAAGGAGTGGTTTGGTCTCCTAGTATGGCCATTTGTCATTAATCTTTTTGCTGAGTAGCTACAATAGTGTGCAATTATTGTTATTTGTCTGCTCACAGAAGTGTTAAAGGGTATATTTCCCTAAGGAGAACCTCCCTTGAGTAGGCGACGTACTGGAAGTTCATATTCTCTACTCTTGTTAAAAGTGGATACCCTAGTACCTCCTCTACACCAATGCACCATCAAAGCCTCTATTCTTCTCTTATCAATATCTTTTATTATCTCTAAAACCTTTGCAATCCAAAATGGTATGGTAGCCTCATCACCATCAGCAAGTACTGCAATAAGTGTTCCAACATTTATCTCTACTAAATTTCCTTGCCCTCTTTCTTTTGCCTGTTTTGTCATCCTTGGGCCTACATAAATATTTCTTTCTGGTGGATGTATAAAACTTTGAAGTGCATCTGCATTACTTGCTTGGGCCACATTAACAGATCTTTGTGTACAAAAATCCCATGTGAATGGAACATCAACTGGCAAATGACCTGCAATTGTATACTATATAATCTCTTCTTGATGATTGAAAAAGTCCTCCCACCAAGATACATCTTGATCCCCAGCATATCTTTTTGCACGCTCAATATGTCTCTTCTTTTCAAAGAGTGCCTGCATCCAACCTTTACTTTGATCAACCACATTTCCACATCTTTCTGTATTGTTTTTATCTTCATATGGTGATTGTTCTGCACCATACACAGACAAATTAGGCACGTGCAATAAGAATCTCCATCCCTCTTTAGGCTCCCACCGAGGATAAGATGAATACTGCTTTGCAAATAAAAGGGTTATTTCATAAACCCTCCTCATCAAGAATACATGATTGAAACTAATGTTGTGCAATGGAGCCAAAACCTTAGCACTGTTATCAAGGCCCATTGAGCAAAAGTGCTTAACGTTATAAATCTGTGTGAGGTGTTGAACTTCTGGTTTTGGAGTATATGCTTCAGAAATCAGCTCAGATAAAATCGGAAGAGTAAAAGCATTGTTATGTGCCAACTTCTTAGAGAAAGTACTGAACATTTGATCAATGTGATCATGAATGTGCCCAACCAGAAGGAAATCTACCTTAACCTTCTGAAATACCTGTTTATCAATAAGCATGCTCAAATATCCAAAGACTATAGAATTTTATTCTCTCTTGGAGTATTATCAAGTTGCAAATACAGAGTTGGTGGCAAAAGACCCTTCCATGATTGCAAAACCCGATGAATGACAGTAACTGTAAGGTTTGGATCATTATGCACATTCGGATATGTGAAGAAAACCTTGGACATTACAGTTCCATTGTATACAAAAGCACCAACCAAATGCATTTGCACAAGGACTTCATCTCCAATGTCCTTACGGATGCGATAAAAATGTGGCAAACAAGTTTTTTTTTGATCCATACCATCAATCAACAAACACATATAACGCTCTGGATTTTTGAGTGCTTTACTTCGATGATGAATTGCTTTATTTCTCTCCAAAGATTGACTCTCACGATGGTTGTTAAGAAGGTTTTTAAAATTATCCTTTTCTTGTGGTGTTATAGCCCCCTTTGCCATGTTTTTCAAAGTGGCGCAAACTGAACATTCACCCATTCTTACTTTATGAGGAATAGACACATTGTTAAACTCTTGCTTCCATAATCGAGTAAAGTGACGATACAACACATACTTCTCATTTCTATTTTCCATGTCTTCTCTATATATTTGAAATAACTCTCGACGAGTAAAGTTATCTGACAAGTGCCACCTTCCAGTTGTAGGCATAACCTCACCATGCAAGCTAAAATAGTTCAACATCCAATTCATTGCATGACGTCCAACAAATCCTTTGGTCCCAACATGGAACGTATCCAAAATGAGATCCCCATTCATAAGCCCTTGTTGAACCCTATGTATTCTAAAATTTCCCACACCCATTGCAATTTTAAATGCAGCCCTACAACATCCCATCCCTTGACTAAAGAAATATTCAAAAGAAACACGTGTTACTGACATGTTATCCTCAATCATTTGCATGTGAGAAACAAGGTATATGTCCTGGCTTTCACTATCTAAATGGAGGAATTTCTCTCTTAGGTGCTTTAGTTTCTTCATTCCTAAAGTGTACAAACATTTCAAACCACAACAATGCTTCACAATATCCAATGCAATCTGTCTATCTAAAGTAAGAAATTTAAATCTTTTTTGACTTACTTCACGAGGCCTTCTTTTAAAACGTAGATTGAGCTTGCTTTGCCTTTTCGTTGCTCCACATGCACTTGAGTCTGAAGGGAGATCAATGGTTGGATTAGATGGGAGATCAAGAGATGCATTTGGTTGAGTAGCATTGCACTATGAATTGGATAACTTAAATGACTCAACAAAAAACATAGAATCATCACCACGTTCTAAACCATAGGGATCATCACTTATGAGGAAAGGATCAACTGAGAACAATGAATCCAAAACTGTATCAATATGAGCAAAGGAAGCTGATGCCCAAGCATCCACTGAAAAGATTTAGCTCATCTTCATTGAGTTCAAAGAAGGCTGAAGATGAATTACCTTTTTAAATTAGTAGAAGTCCGAGATCAAGTGAAGACGTCACATCAAATTTCACATCAAGTAGATATGAAATCAAAAGTTCAATAAAGTGCATTAAACATCAAATTACATTAAAGCACTTAAAGCCTAAAATTAAAGTACTTAATTACTCAGATATACACTAATAAGGGAACCAAAGATTTGATTCACTTTTGAAAGATGCGATACACAGTTGATTTCAAACTAGATATGAGTCATTGAGTTTTAGCATTATGAGTGAATCAAAATATATCCAAGTTGAGTTCCAATTGGATTAAATATTAAAATTGTTGGGAGTAGTGTCATTGAAGACTTTACAAGAAGAAATTTTACCTTTGGTTAAGATTTCAAGGATAAGATTTTATTGTGGTCTTGGCTAGATCTCAAAAAGGTTTAGAGCACAAGATGGTGTACACGGTGTCGGGATGAAATCCCGCAGGGAGTGTGCATTGTTTTTTTTCAAAGTTGATAGATTTTACGAGTTTTGTGTGGTGTTTTCAGTGAGGAAGTGGCAAAAATTGTACATGTCTTGATCGATTTGATTGACTGGGAGATGCAGAACCATATGATTCTTGTTGATTAGGCTTGTATATTTGTAAATACCCATGATGCTAGCTTTTGGATCCATAAACCCGTAGGTTTGACCCTTAGAAAGCCCTAAAAACATGCGAATTTACCCTAGAAAAGGCGGACTTGAACCCTTGGAAACCCTTGGAGTTTAGGTCCAAACTGTAAATAAACCCTTGATTTGATGAGGTCAAGTTAATTGTGAGGAAACCCCTAAGTTCTTGGACCGAAAACCCTAGCTTAGACCCTTGGAATTGGCGTTTATCCTAGGTCAAACCCCTAGGTTAATTAATTTTGTATATACAGTGTGAAACCAAAACTAAAATAAAAAAGGAGAAAAATTAAAAATAAAAATAAGTGATGTGATTTTCCAAAAATAGTAAATGAGCATGTAAGATGGCACCAGAAATAGAAACTTAAGTAAGGAGATTAGAAACTTCTAGACAATAGTCCCAAGGAGAGAAGGGCGGGGGAGCCTATAAATAGACGGCCAAGGCTCATTTGTTTTTCCTCGTGGATCTTCTTGGTACATCTATTCTCCATATTCTGCTGATTGATGATTTCAGAGGTTTATATGAAGTGAAGAATTGAAGATTGAAGACTAAAGAAAGAGTACCCCGTGGATCTTGCTTGTGGAACTTGTTCACAGTGGATCTTTCTTGTGGAACTTCTTCCTAGTGGATCTTGCTTGTGGAACTTCTTTCCAGGTTGATGATTTTAGAGATTATATGAAGATTTGCGGACTATTGAAATTAAAGAGAAGAGAAGCTAAAGTCTAAAGAGAAGCTTGGATCAAAGACCGAAGAAAAGATCTAGCCGATCCGCACTGTAGCGGCGGCATTTATTTGTATTTACCTGTTCCGCACTGTAGCGGATTTTTGTATCGCCGACCCCCACTGTAGCGGGCATCACTGTATCATTCACTTTTATTGGTCGAATGACGTTACTTTTTGGTCGCATCATTGAGCTTCGTCGGCATTCCGTGTACTACTGCGGTATCCGATTGTCTCTTTCCCGATGCCTACAGTCTCATGCGTACGTCTCTTCCTCGAGCGTAGGGGCCTTGCGAGGATCGCCACACACCAGAGAGTGAGAGGGCGAGGCGCCCATCGTGCAGATGCCGCTCGTCGGACAGCGGGAATGGCGCACACCAGAAGGGGCCTGATCCAACCCCACCGTTGGCTTCCTGCTTGACCTGCTTCTTCCGGACACCTTAACCCGACGTGAAGCGAGGCGGTTGCCTGGTGATCCTCGACGCGTCACCGACTCCTTAAGAAGACAGACGGGAACCTCGGCATCAGACAGAGACTCCAGGTACTAGCATTTCAATTTCTGTGACATTTTGCATTGCTTTACACACACTTTAAACAAAAAGACTGTTTTGTTGCTTGAGTTTGAGCATCCACACTCTGCATCAGCTTAGTACATACGCCTGTGCACAATAAATTAAAATTAACAAAATGATTGAAGAACATTTTAGGAGGTATGAAGAGCAAATTAAAGAAATAGAAATTAATACAAATGAATCTATAAAATCAAAATTTGGTATTGTTATGACTCTAATGCAGACTATAAATGCAATATCAGATACTATTTAGTTAATGGGCATAAGTATTAAAGACCTAAAAAATGAAATGGATTCTGAGATATCTGAATTGAGAAATAAGGTTGACCTGTTGACAAACCAAGTTAAGAACCTACAAGTTAGCAGACTAGAGATTTTGAGAGTGAAAGCTTGGGAATGTGATGTCATGATTAGACCGAGTGCATGTATATACTGATTGATTTGAAAGCTTAGTGAGTGGGATTCTTTGGGTCCTACTATTTGCTTCCTGTGAGATCTTACCTCCATATGTATCATGATTTATGAAAAACATTCATACTCAAGCCAGCCTATATGTATGTGCATGTTGTCAGTGCGCTATGATGGGCTAGTAGGCGGGTGGAACCACCTTGGTTGGGCGATCAAGGCCACGAGCCGTAGCTAGTTTCGTCGTAGGCCTGAGCTATCTGTTGTCATGTGCCTGCATGGGTCCGTAGGTAGGTGGAGTCACTCTGGCCGGGTGGTCAGAGCCACGAGCTGACATCGATTTCATGTAGGGCTGACATTGTGTTTGTCGTGCGCTATGTTGGGTTGGCAGATATGTGGGACAAACTTGGCCCGGTGGACAAGTCCATGAGTCGCACCCGATTTCAACATAGGCCGATTTGTGAAATTAAAAGTAAAAAGAAAAATGTTGACTTGAGATGAAGTAAAAAATAAAAAGAGAAGAGAAAAAGAAAAATGAAAAAGAAAAAGAAAAGAAAAGAGATCTAATGAAGAGTTGGACAGTAGGAGATAAATAGTGGGAATCGAGGTATATTCTATAAACAGAGCTAGTAGAAACGTAAGTATATGCTAGTACTTAGATTGAGCAGTTGGATCTGAACTAGTTGAAAGAACAGAAGATCTAGAAAGCCAACGGTTTATTCATGTGATTACTTGTCAAATTGCAGACGCAAAAACATAGTATGATGTTTATGAAGCTTGAATCTACTTAATTTTCTAAAATTCGTACTAATCTATATAGAATTGTATGAACTGCATGAATTTATGCTTTGATTTTTGAAAAGAAACACATAAAAAGAAAAATGATTTTTCAAAAGAACACTGATACGCTTCTGTTGGATCTTGCAGGGTTGGCCCATCAGGACGATGCACAAATTTAGCGGGGCCGAATGTCGGGATGAAATCCGGCAGGGAGTGTGCATTGTTTTTTCTCAAAGTTGATTGATTTTAGGAGTTTTGTGTGGTGTTTTCACTGAGGAAGTGGCAAAAATTGTACATGTTTTGATCGGTTTGATTGACTAGGAGATGCAGAACCATATGATTCTTGTTGATTAGGCTTGTATATTTGTAAATACCCATGATGCTAGCTTTTGGATCCATAAACGCGTAGGTTTGACCCTTAGAAAGCCCTAAAAACATGCAGGTTTACCCTAGAAAAGCCAGACTTGAACCCTTGGAAACCCTTGGAGTTTAGGTCCAAACTGTAAATAAACCCTTGATTTGATGAGGTTGAGTTAATTGTGAGGAAACCCCTAAGTCCATGGATCGAAAACCCTAGCTTAGACCCTTGGAATTGGCGTTTATCCTAGGTCAAACCCCTAGGTTAATTAATTTTGTATATACAGTGTGAAACCAAAACTAAAATAAAAAAGGAGAAAAATAAAAAATAAAAATAAGTGATGTGATTTTCCAAAAATAGTAAATGAGCATGTAAGATGGCACCAGAAATAGAAACTTAAGTAAGGAGGGTAGAAACTTCTAGAGAATAGTCCCAAGGAGAGAAGGGCGGGGGAGCCTATAAATAGAGGGCAAAGGCTCATTTGTTTTTCCTCGTGGATCTTCTTGGTGCATCTATTCTCCAGATTCTGCTGATTGATGATTTTAGAGGTTTATATGAAGTGAAGACTTGAAGATTGAAGACTGAAGAAAGAGTACCCCGTGGATCTTGCTTGTGGAACTTCTTCCCAGTGGATCTTTCTTGTGGAACTTCTTCCCAGTGGATCTTGCTTGTGGAACTTCTTTCCTCGTTGATGATTTTAGAGATTATATGAAGATTTGCGGACTATTGAAATTAAAGAGAAGAGAAGCTAAAGTCTAAAGAAAAGCTTGGATCAAAGACCGAAGAAAAGATCTAGCCGATCCGCACTGTAGCGACGGCATTTATTTGTATTTACCTATTTCGCACTATAGCGGATTTTTGTATCGCCGACCCGCACTGTAGCGGGCATCACTGTATCATTCACTTTTATTGGTCGAATGACGTTACTTTTTGGTCGCATCATTGAGCTTCGTCGGCATTCCGTGTACTACTGCCGTATCCGATTGTCTCTTTCCCGATGCCTACGGTCTCACACGTACATCTCTTCCTGGAGCATAGGGGCCTTTCGAGGATCGCCACACACCAGAGAGTGAGAGGGGAGGCGCCCATCGCGCAGACGCCGCTCGCGGGACAGCGGGAATGGCGCACACCAGAAGGGGCTTGATCCAACCCCAGCGTCGGCTTCCTGCTCGACCTCCTTCTTCCCGACACCTTAACCTGACGTGAAGCGAGGCGGTTGCCTGGTGATCCTCGACGCGTCACCCACTCCTTAAGAAGACAGACGGGAACCTCGGCATCAGACAGAGGCTCCAAGTACTAGCATTTCAAGTTCTGTGAATTTTTGCATTGCTTTACACACACTTTAAACAAAAAGACTGTTTTGTTGCTTGAGTTTGAGCATCCACACTCTGCATTAGCTTAGTACATACGCCTGTGCACAAGAAATTAAAATTAACAAAATGATTGAAGAACATTTTAGGAGGTATGAAGAGCAAATTAAAGAAATAGAAATTAATACAAATGAATCTATAAAATTGAAATTTGGTATTGTTATGACTCTAATGCAGACTATAAATGCAATATTTGATACTATTCAGTTAATGGGCATAAGTATTAAAGACCTAAAAAATGAAATGGATTCTGAGATTTTGAATTGAGAAATAAGGTTGACCTATTGACAAACCAAGTTAAGAACCTACAAGTATTGAAATGTGATAATGAGCATGAGGTAAAAGTCCAAGGCATATCTGCACACAAACAGTCTTTAGGTCTTAGAGGACCCACGCCTAGAGTGATACCTAGGAAATCAAGTCGGGTTGAGAAGAGACTATACGTTGCTTTTGGTGCGATCAGTTGGGACATATGTTCTGGGACTGCATAGCATATGAGAGTGCATGCAGACATAGACTTGTAAGTGAGCATGAAGGAAAAATTTGTAAATATCAAGAGCAAATACCCTTGCATCTGAATGTAGGAAAAGGTGGAATGAAGGAGTATTTTGAAGAGACCAAAACTAGATTGAAATCAATTCAAAGGGTGTGGAAACCCAAAAGACTAGAGAACAGTAAATCTAATGAACAAACAAGAATGATATCTATTGAGATTCAAGAGAAGCCAAGTGAAGAAACTAAAGGTAGACAAATCAAGGTCGAGAAACATAATATTGAACAGATATTGAGAGAACAAATGGAAATTGATGAAAGAGAATCTGATAAAGAAATGCAAGAGAAATCAAAGAAAGACCAGGAGGTGTATGTTTCATTTGATCCAAAAATTTTAACTAATGAGAATCTATTTGATCAAGAGAAAGTTGCAAAATTACAGTCTCAATTGAACTTTGATAAACAGATTGAACAAGAAGAGAGTAAAGAAGAAATTCAAGAAGATATAAAACCTAGTAAGCGAGTTAACAAAGCAAAAAAACAGTTGCTTGATGATATTATCAAGCAAATTGAGGAAAATCCAAGGACAACTACGAAGCCTTCTAAGAGTTTGAAGAAGAATAAGAGAACTAAAAATCTAACTTTCCAAGATATATTTGCAAATCTTGAATGATGATTAAAGAAGATTCATAATGAAAATGCATAAGAATGATCAAGAGTTGTGGATGAAGATGATGATGATTGATGATCATGAAATAAGATGATTATGATGATTGATGATGATGATGATTATTTATGATGATTATGATGTTTATGACACTGGAGGATACTAATGACACTGGAGGATACTGATGACACTGGAGGATACTGATGACACTCGAGGATACTGATGACACTGGAGGATACTGATGACACTGGAGGATACTGATGACACTGGAGGATACTGATGACACTGGAGGATACTGATGACACTGGAGGATATTGATGACACTGGAGGATACTGATGACACTAAAGGATGCTGATAACACTGAAGGATGCTGATGACACTGATGCTGATGCTGATGAAGGATGATAGATCATGAAGATGAAGAAAAGCTGGATCAATCAATAATGAAGATGAAGCAAAATGATCAGGTGATATGTTTCTTGTTTGAAATCTGTTTTTCTTTCTGATAGAGTATATGCATTGCATTTATGTGTATGATAAAGATACGTATGAATTTATGGAAATCATGTAGAATGAAGATAGCAAATATCTATTATGGGTTTGCATGAAGCATGAGTGACTATGAATTATATGAATGGAGTCAATTAGCAGACTAGAGATTTTGAGAGTGAAAGCTTGGGAATGTGATGGCATGCTTAGACCGAGTGCATGTATATACTGATTGATTTGAAAGCTTAGTGAGTGGGATTCTTTGGGTCCTACTATTTGCTTCTTGTGAGATCTTACCTCCATATGTATCATGATTTATGAAAAACATTCATACTCAAGCCAGCTTATATGTATGTGCATGTTGTCAGCACACTACAATGGGCTAGTAGGCAGGTGGAACCACCTTGGTCGGGCGATCAAGGCCACGAGCCGTAGCTAGTTTCGTCGTAGGCCTGACCTATCTGTTGTCATGTGCCTGCATGGGTTGGTAGGCGGGTGGAGTCACTCTGGCCGGGTGGTTACAGCCACGAGCTGACGTCGATTTCATGTAGAGCTGACATTGTGCTTGTCGTGCGCTATGTGGGGTCGGCAGATAGGTGGGACAAACTTGGCCCGGTCGACAAGTCCATGAGTCGCACCCGATTTTGACATAGGCCGATTTGTGAAATTAAAAGTAAAAAGAAAAATGCTGACTTGAGATGAAGTAAAAAATAAAAAGAGAAGAGAAAAAGAAAAATGAAAAAGAAAAAGAAAAGAAAAGAGATCTAATGGAGAGTTGGACAGTAGGAGATAAATAGTGGGAATCAAGGTATATTCTACAAACAGAGCTAGTAGAAACGTAAGTATATGCTAGTACTTAGAATGAACAGTTGGATCTGAACCAGTTGAACGAACAGAAGATCTAGAAAGCCAACGGTTTATTCATGTGATTACTTGTCGGATTGCAGACGCAAAAACATAGTATGATGTTTATGAAGCTTGAACCTACTTAATTTTCTAAAATTCGTACTAATCTTTATAGAATTGTATGAACTGCATGAATTCACGCTTTGATTTTTGAAAAGAAACACATAAAAAGCAAAAAGATTTTTCAAAAGAACACTGATACGCTTCTGTTGGATCTTGTAGGTTGGCCCATCAGGACGATGTGCAAGTTTAGTGGGGCCGAATGTCGAGATGAAATCCCGCAGGGAGTGTGCATTGTTTTTTTTTCAAAGTTGATTGATTTTAGGAGTTTTGTGTGGTGTTTTCACTGAGGAAGTGGCAAAAATTGTACATGTTTTGATCGGTTTGATTGACTGGGAGATGCAGAACCATATGATTCTTGTTGATTAGGCTTGTATATTTGTAAATACCCATGATGCTAGCTTTTGGATCCATAAACACGTAGGTTTGACCCTTAGAAAGCCCTAAAAACATGCGGGTTTACCCTAGAAAAGCCGGACTTGAACCCTTGGAAACCCTTGGAGTTTAGGTCCAAACTGAAAATAAACCCTTGATTTGATGAGCTTGAGTTAATTGTGAGGAAACCCCTAAGTTCTTGGACCGAAAACCCTAGCTTAGACCCTTGGAATTGGCATTTATCCTAGGTCAAACCCCCTAGGTTAATTAATTTTGTCTATACAGTGTGAAACCAAAACTAAAATAAAAAAGGAGAAAAATAAAAAATAAAAATAAGTGATGTGATTTTCCAAAAATAGTAAATGAGCATGTAAGATGGCACCAAAAAAAGAAACTTAAGTAAGGAGGTTAGAAACTTCTAGAGAATAGTCCCAAGGAGAGAAGGGCGGGGGAGCCTATAAATAGAGGGCCAAGGCTCATTTGTTTTTCCTCCTGGATCTTCTTGGTGCATCTATTCTCTAGATTCTGCTGATTGATGATTTCAAAGGTTTATATGAAGTGAAGAATTGAAGATTGAAGACTGAAGAAAGAGTACCCTGTGGATCTTGCTTGTGGAACTTCTTCCCAGTGGATCTTTCTTGTGGAACTTCTTCCCAGTGGATCTTGCTTGTGGAACTTCTTTCCAGGTTGATGATTTTAGAGATTATATGAAGATTTACGGACTATTGAAATTAAAGAGAAGAGAAGCTAAAGTCTCAAGAAAATCTTGGACCAAAGACCGAAGAAAAGATCCAGCTGATCCACACTCTAGCGGCAGCATTTATTTGTATTTACGTGTTCTGCACTATAGCGGATTCTTGTATCGCCCACCCGCACTGTAGCGGGCATCACTGTATCATTCACTTTTATTGGTCGACTGCCGTTACTTTTTGGTCGCATCATTGAGCATCGTCTGCATTCCATGTATTAGTGCGGTATCTGATTGTCTCTTTCCCGATGCCTACGGTCTCATGCGTACGTCTCTTCCTCAAGTGTAGGGGCCTTTCAAGGATCGCCACACACCAGAGAGTGAGAGGGCGAGGCACCCAGCGTGCAGACGCTACTCGCCGGACAGCGGGAACGACGCACACCAGAAGGGGCCTGATCCAACCCCAGCGTCAGCTTCCTGCCCGACCTCCTTCTTCTCGACAATGGAAAGTATATGAAAGAATTATGTGTTAAAGCTATATCTGTGTCAAACCACTTGTTACAAAAGATTTTCAAATGAATTTTGAATCTAAGATTTACCTGAATGTTGGATGCTATAAGATAACTTCATTTGATTTTCTCTTTTATGCAAAGACAATGAATGACTAGGTTTTTGTTTTTACAAAAACAAATTATATATTTGATCTTGAAATTTCCAACCTATTTTGTTGTTCAAGACGTTTGAGCCCCAAAGGTCTTTTTTGAACGTTTATTCATACATTGATTTTCCTTTTCAACAATGTGTTACAAGATAAATGTGAATATGAACTCAAGTGAAAAGGATAAGACTATAAAGATGCCATTAATCTCCCATATTCAACACAACTGAGACTTGATTTTTCCCCAAGTATTAGATTCTAACAAACAATTTATACATGAGATTAGCCTTCCTCATGTACATACCATACTCTTTCCATTGAAGTGTAAATTTCATGAACATGTATAATTAAATAGTTGCAAGGTTATATCCGCACATCACTAAACTCGAGGTGAAATAGCCTATTTGTGTGAGTGGTATTTCATGGTTAGATAAGTTGACAGATCTAGTTAGCAATTGGATTCATTCAATTAGATCTAGTTAGTCTCTGGTTCAAGTAACCCAATTGTCTATAAATAGCAGAGGAGGAGATCATTCTCATTTCCAAAATCTGCGAGCAAGAGAGAGCAACAGAGCATAGACAACAAAGGAGCACAGAGCTTAACAAACCAACAAGGCAACTCTCATGGAGAAGAAGAATGTTGGCAAGAGTACCAAGAGGTAGAAAAAATCATACCACAAAAAAAGATTCCTAAAATATTCCTTTTGTATGTTTGAGTAAATAGTATGCTTTCTAGGTTTTTATTTTTCTTAGCTCATGAAGTCTAGATCCAATGAGGGTACAAGTTGATGCCAAGCATCGACTTAAGGGTGTACGTCGATGCCAGGCATCGACTTTGGGGTCCAACTTCATGCGTGGCATTGACTTGCACCCTCAAGTCGATGCTTGGCATCGACTTGCACCTTAAAGTCGATGCGTGGCATCGAATTGCACCCTCAAGTCGATGCTTAGCATTGACTTACATCCTCAAGTCGATGCCTGACATTGACCTGGAAGCTCGATGCCTGGCATCGAATGTGACCTAAAACGTGATGCCAGGCATCGACTTTAGGGTGCAAAGTCGATGCTAGGCATTGACTTTTAGGTGCAAGTCGATGCCAGGCATTGACTTTTAGGTGCAAGTCGATGCCAGGCATCGACTTTTAGGTGCAAGTTGATGCCAGACATCAACTTGAGGGTGCAAGTCGATGCCAGACATTGACTTGAGCATGCAAGTTGATGCCAGGCATGGACTTGAGGGTGCAAGTCGATGCTAGGCATGGACTTGAGGGTCCAAGTCGATGCCAAGCATCAACTTGAGGGTGCAAGTCGATGCCAGACATCGACTTACACCGTGAAGTCGATGCCTAACATCGACTTGCACACGAAGTCGATGCTTGGCATCGAGTTGCACCCTCAAGTCGATGCCTTGCATCGACTTACACCCTCAAGTCGATAATTGGCATCGACATTGCAGCTTGAAAAACACATTAATGTATGAGCTGATATTTCCGAGCCCATTTCAGTGATGCTGAGTTAAAAGGTGAGAGGCCCTTCAAGAAACTCAAAGTGACATTGAGGTCTGTGGATCAGCAACGTGACACAGGCATTGGTCACCAAGAAAAATCGAAGAAAAACATTGCATCCTTATCCTCTAAGAAGGCCAGCAATCTCAATGGAATGTCTTTTGGTGGATAGAGTAGCATCAAAATACCTGAGGATGATGCAAGGAGGAAGGAAAGGTCGAGGGACATAGAGGTCTTAAGGACAGATTGTCCACTTGGGGACATGACAAACTTGGAGTGGTTCCTTCAATATGTGGAAGAAAAGAATGCAGTCCTACTTGTGTTCGCAGGGGTGTACAGGAGAGGCAAGATCACGACAACAGAGGCTTTTCAGTACGACCTTGTGTTCAAAGCGGACTATGAAGATGAGGATTATGACAACCTCCTTGTCCTTGTAGAGACATCGAAAGGGTTAAGAAATGTAATATGCAAGATGGATTTCTTGTGCCTAGAGTGCTGTGTTCGAGAGAGGCTTGCAGAGATATTCAGGGACTCACTGAATCTTATTAAGGACTTGATGCCATGGATCCAGGGCAACATCATGCCAACACAATAGAAGATGACAAACCCTGTAAAGACAAGGGGTAAGCAGTGCATGCAGATTTAGCTATTGAAGAAAAAGAAGAGAATTGCTGATGAGGTGTCTTCTAACCCAAGCTCTAGCTCTGAGGATATTATAGTTGTACTTGGTGGGGAGCTTGCTTCAGGTATTCTTGGTACTGAGCAGACCAAGATGAGGGAGGACATAGGTAGAAGAAAAGTTGTGAAGAAGGGGTAGTTGTTCCACCTACCAATCAATATCATCCATAGGCCACCAATGGATCCAGTCACAGGGAGGAGGCCCCTTGAGATAAGGGAGCCACAAAATTTGCATATGCAGAATCTTAAGAAGAAAATGAAGATAAATCCTCATGCTACTGTTGTGCCTTTCCTTGTCATGGTAGATCGGAATGAGTGCAGCTCTGTGGAGGAGTTCAATGAGGGTATGTTTGAGGATTATACAGATTATGTGATTGGTGGCTCACACTCTGTAGAGGCCCACAGACAGCTAGTGAAGGAGCACCCCACCACATTCTTCTTTAGGTATGCAGAGTGCAAAATATATGTTGGTCTTACAACTGAGGAAGCCAAGCTTCTTGCTTAGGATTAGAACAATGACAATGACTACAGGCAAAAGATGTCCACCATAGAGAGAATTCGGTTCTTCCACCATGAATACGAAGATTGTCTTGTGAAGGAGGCTGGAAGAATACATCCCAATCTACGAAAGCAGTGCCTTATTGAGGTTGGCATTGCACTGGATGAAAATAGAAAGTCTGATGGTTTGAGAAAATATGATCCATGGTTTCAACTTGCATCCTCAACAGGTGAGATCTCGGATCTGTGGGATAAGATTTTCACAATGTGGGAGAACGAGGTCAAGGGCCAGAAGCAACGGAAGTCGAGGCCAGACCCACAGGTTGATCTGAAGGGAAAGGGAAGGAAAGTTGACCTTTCAATTGAAGAGGCTCCTGAGGACATGAAGCTGACACCATGGAGAGCCCTTCAAGGAAGCCAAGATGATACATTGATTATATCAACTTTGTCAAGGGTAATCTACAAGGACTTAAGCCAAGAGGAGATGGTGACTGAGCTAAATAAGTATGTATGTTACTCTCAGATCCTTTTTCCCTCCTCCCATGTTTCTGGTCTAACCTAGTCTCTTTTTCATTTCTGTGATTGTAGTCATGAAGTATACATGAAGATTTAGGAGGTAATGATGAAGAGGCTGGGTTGCTTTTCTTGCACAGAGGTCCGAGCAGACTATCCAAACATATCATCATACAAAGCTTTATCAGAATAGTTTATCCTGTTTCCTGATTGGGTAGGTTCTTTTTCAGAGAGCATGCCTGGTTTGCTATTAGACAAGATGCCTTGATTCACCTAACCAATTCGATGCAAGGCTTTTAGTAGCAACTCAATGCCTGGCATCGACTTATTGCTGAATGTCGATGCTTGGCATCGACCTGGTGGCATACGTCGATGCCTGGCATCGACATGGTGGCATAAGTCGATGCCTGGCATCGACATGGTGGCATAAGTCGATGCCTGGCATCGGCCTCATGGCATAAGTCGATGCCTGGCATCGACCTCGGGGCATAAGTCGATGCCTGGCATCTGCCTGGTGGCATAAGTCGATGCCAAGCATTGAGTTATGTGAGATATCCATGCTAGGCATCGAGTTTCAGTAGAAAGGCGATGCCTAGCATCAACCCAGACATGAAATCAATGCCATGCATCGATTCCTTATGTTTCCTTTGGTATATTAAAGAGCTCATTTAATTGTCTTTCCACTTTATTCTGCAAAAACCAAAGAAAAGTAAGTTTGCAGAGGTAGTAGATGATTGCCCTCCTACATTTCTGGCTCACATTCAAAGAGCAAGGCATGAGAAATCCAGACTCAAAGCCAAGGAGATTGATTTTGATGATGAACCTGATCTGAAATGTTTCTCCAATCCCCTAGACCCCCTTAGGCCTGTATATTACAATGTATTCTGTAGTGATGTAAATAATATTTGTACTGTTGTGCCTAGAAAGCATTTCTCCCTTCTTATAGCAGACATACCCTATGGATTTAGGATGTTGGGATCAGCTAATGACCACGAGCCCTTCAAACACCCTTAGACTCGGAAGATGGTCACTGATTTTGCAGAGTTGACTATGTCTCCTCTTTGGAGGATAGTAATTTTCCATAGCAGAGACCAGTCTTTCTCAGTTTCAACTGCTCTAAAGTCAAGATGTCATGCTGTGGAGTGCCTCACGTGGTAAGTAATATTCTTTCTATCTCCGTGGCTCTAATGATGCTCTCTGTCACTTATAATTCTTGTTGGCAGGGTGAAGACAAACGTCAATCATACTCCTTTGAATAGGTTTGTGAGCTCCATTGAATGCATTACAATTGGCTATTATGATGAAGTAAGCAAAAGGAGAGTCAGGGAGCATTGCAGTGAGAATGGGATCTCCAATGTGCTCATGTTCCCAGCCATTACCAAGAAACTTCGTCATGTAGCTGGGGACACGACATTGGTTAACCCCTATCAGAAGCCACAAAAGATCATAATGAGATTGATTCAACTATTCTCCAATGCTGATGACTAGGTCCTATACTTTTTTCGGGCACAGGTAATTTCAATTGTAACATTTCTCATTAGCCATGATGTTGATTGGCCTCTAAGTGGTTTTCTTCTGTTTTAGGAACGACTCTGGCTTGCTCCTTAAAGATGTTCAGGCACTGCATAGCTGTGGAGAAGGATGATGCTCAAGTGAGCTTCATTAGAATGAGAATGAATGGGCTGAATGAATGCCCAGATGAAGACCAAGGGGTTGGAAGGAAGCACATTGCAGACACAGAGAGATTCCAACCGGCTTCAAGGGAGCCTGTTCCCCCACTTGAAAGATGAACCGGGGGACATGGCTGACCTTGAAGAGCCAATCTAGGAGCAAGAGAGGCAGGAGATGTGTTCTAATGTTCTAGAGGATCCCATTATGCTTGAGCCTGAGGAAAGCTATGGTCAACTTCTATTGTAGATTCATATTATTCATGTAAAACACATGAAATATAAAACATCATTTTAATAGAAATATAATGCCGAGTTCTACTTGCACTTTGTGTTAAGCTAGACTAATCTTGAGCATTTCTCTGATGCATGTGTGAATGTTTCTTAGTATAATTTTGTTGATTATAATCTTCTCTTGGGAATGCTTTTGTGATATTTATTTCATATTCTATGAATATGGCCCAACATACAATGAGGATCTTAACTATACAAAGGGGATGATCTTAATTGCCTTGTTAAAATGTTCCGACTTTTGCAACACATGTATTGCGATTTTCGAGTAGCTTTTAATCAGCTATAATATGTGCC